>JAQFYM010001043.1:0-41424 GCA_034694785.1 Agrenia bidenticulata
TTTAAAATATAATTTGCAATTTTAGATGCAGGATAACGCGCAATCTTTTTGTTGATTTGCAATTTTTTTACTAACGTTGTTTTTGAACATTGTTTGTATAGTAAAACTTGTTTTGATGTATAATTTAAATAAAATATGCTTATAGATGACATTTTATGTAAGAATTATTGGTTGATTAACAATTATACGTTTTGTATACACTATTCACAATTATATTTGTAAAAATTTGCACGAACAATTAATGTTAAATGTTTTTTTAAAAAAACCTATAAAAAAGCCTTTTTTGGGATTTAAGTGTTGTAAAAATATATTATTATTTTTTTCGTACTCCGAACATGTTTTTTATAGAAATCGTGCTTTTTTCGTAAGCATTGCGTACTAGAACGAGGATATCTTTTGATTCATCTCTTTGCGGTAAAAAATCTTTAAAAAAAAAGAGGCTAATTGTTCGATAATCTATTCATCGTATTAGTAGCACTATTTGAAAAAATATTGACGTAATAGTATTTCGAGGTTGCTTATAATTACGCTGGAATTAATTAAAAAAATCCATGAGAAATCCACTTGTAATTTTGCATGTTTATATAAGCTTGTTTTACACGTTATTAAAAAGTTTTCTAGAGTAAAACACATACTTTTGTTAGAAAAAAGTGCCCAAAATAATCCAAATATACGATCGTCTACAGGTGCCCTGTATACACTTATATGTAAATATAAGCTGCTCTAAAAGATATCGCCGCAATACACAGTTTGGGTTGTCAGTTCTGCCTTTATACTTTCGACCACGCGCAAAATTTTTTTAAACTTGATTGCTGGATACTTCTGGGACATATATTGGTTATTTTGTTACATCAAAACTATTGGTTATATACATAAAAGAAATCAACATAAATAGATTACGCGGTAATTAACATTAAATTTCGTATTTTTGTTGAAGTAAAAATCAGCAGTCTAAAACGGCATAATGTACATTTTTTATGAAATAGTATCTAATGGCACTTGCTGAATTAGTTTTTCATCTTATATTTTATTTAATTTTTTTCTACAAAAATTTAGGTTACGTGTGTGTACAACTTTTTCAAGGTTTTTTTATGCTGATAAATAGAAAAACGGTATAAAAAAATATTCAAAGAAAAATTTAACTAAAAATTTCGTACGACACACATTAATATTTTTGTGATATAGTGTTTCGGAATTATTTTTCGATTCAACTTATAAAAAACTAACTGTAAATAAAATATTAGATACAATAAATAATTTTTACAGTCAATTTTTGTTTTCAAAAACTTTTCTTTTTTACACTTTTAATATTTTGCACTGCTTCACGGTTCGACGCATGCGTTTTGGTACCCTGATACAATACACCGTTTTTTACATTAAAAAATTGCAATGAATCTACGCCCAAAAAAGATAAATTTTTAAACTGATTTAAAAAGCTATTTCAGCATATTGAGAAAGCAGATGTATATAAAAATTGTACCCTGGGTCGCATCACTGCCTACTACATAATTTTTTAAAATTTTAAGGGGGCCCGAAAAAAAAAGTACCCCTGGGCCCCTTAACTGTAAATCCGTCCTTGGGGTTCGCCACTCTTTTTATCTTAAATTGCCAGTGTCAACTTCTACTCGCAATTTGGAACGTTTTTTTGCGTTAAAGGGGTGCCTTATTAGGGTCTGAAAGTAATTTTATTATATTTGCAAGATTACTAAAAATGTAATCATTTTTTTTTTAAAATATTATTTAATATGATATCATGTAGAGTATCTGCTAAAAATTCAGTATATAATGCATTTATTCTGTTATAACATTATTCGTATATTATATGCACAGTCTTGTTCATTTTTATCGCATTTTTATAGTGATATACCATTATCTTTAAAGCAACAAAAACAAATTTTTACATAGATTATTTAAAGATATGAGTGTGTAAAATAATCATTTATTTTTACAGTGTTTTTCTATATAAAAAATCCTGGCCTAATTTATTTTTTGTTGGTTATTTAATATATCCACCTATATACGTCTAAAAAAACAAGGTTTACGCACTTTTTTTACTAAATAAAAATATATAAGCTACGTTTATACTTATTCTAGTTGTTTTTTTTTTTTACTTCTGTTAGTTTTTTTATATGTTTATACATGTAAGAAAATAGTGAACGTGCTAAAAATAAGCAATTTAACAGTTTACCTGAATTTTTTTCCTTACACCTCTGTGTTTAAGTTTATACCAAAACTTTTCTCATGCAATGTTCGTTTACCTAAACAACAGTATTACATATGCTTTTAATTTTTCTAAAGACTCGTATGTATTATTTTGAAAAAAATATTGCTCTTCTAAGTTTAAAACTAGTCTATAATAATGTATATTTTAATACTTTGTTTTTAGTGATTGTTATATATATATAACATTTTTATTCTTTTGCAAAATTTGTTTAAAGCCTTAAAAATCTAGATATCTATATGCATCGTTTACAAAGCATGCGGATTATGTATAAAAAAAAAAATTGTAGTTATTATATTTTAACTACGCATTACAGACTTAGGGTAATTTTTTTAGTAAAATTATACTTATCTTAAATTAATATACCCTGCAATGTTAAAAAATTGAAATATATAACAGAAAAAAAGCTTTTTTTTACAAGTATTGACGTGTACTATTTTTGTGATTAATAATATTAATTTTTTATCAGTAAAAGCTGTAAATATTTAAACTGGGTTTAATGGCTTTTTTACGCAAAAAATGCATTTTTTTGTTTTGCTTTTGCATACAGATATAAGTATTTTTTTAAAAAGTGCAAAGAAGAAAAAAAGTTTATAACAAGAAAATCCCGGTAAATAAATTTGATGTCGACAAAAAAACGACTTATTACACAAAAATTTTTTTTAAAGGGACTTTCAGGTTTATACTGGTCCCAATGCTTGCAATGTTTTTTATTCTTCCTTTTGAATCAAAAATACTTACTTGTATTACAAGTATCTTTTAGCTTATGTTTTTTTTGGATTTTTTTCTTTTTTAAAAAAACAAATTTGTATTTTAAAAGTAAAAAGGTACATTCGTTGTTACTAAAATCTAAAATTTTCATATATTTTTTTTGGTGTTCGTAAAAAATACAAATAATAGTATACTTTAAATAATAAAGATACGTGTTTGTTGTATGTTATTGTAGCATAAATGCTGTATGACAATAAACTACAAAAAAACTTTTATAAAACTAGAGCCTCAGTAATTCTGCAAGCAATTACGAAAACAAAAAAAAATAAACAGCATTTGCTGTCGCAATAAAAAAAAAATATTTGCTAAAGAAAATGTCAAAACTAGCTTTCATTAGCTGTACTATTACATGCACAAAATTTTAAATACAAAATATTGACCAAAAAAACAATACTTTCAATCTTATGGTCAAAAATTTTAAATGACCAGAGTATTTGTTACTGTATTTCTATTAAAAAACCTAATATTAACGCTTTGATTCAATAAAAATTCAATTTATGATAGCTTGGCTATACTCGTTTGTTTTAATTTTTTTTTTCAAATACAAAACATAGAAAAACTTTTGTGTCTGCATGATATTTGCATTTTTTTAATATTTTATTTATACTCGTAATAATTTTTTTTTTTGTGTATACATTTTGCATATATACAAATTTGAATATTAAAATATATTTTTTATAAGCTCTAAAAACAATTCAACACCCATTCATATAGTTCAAGTGTCCACTGATAAATTATGAAAATCGGAACAGCCATTATAAAAATAAAATTTTGACACTAACTTTAAAAAAAAAAGTTATTACTATTTGTTACCATTTATATAAGAAAACATTTTAATTGTGTTTAAATTTCAATTTGTCAGTTTTTAAGAACTTAAAATGACCGTGTCTTTAGCACGAATGTGCAGTTTCATATGTATTGCTATTTTGAACATATGACAATATTTTTTTTAAAAAAATGACTCCTTTAATTTTTTATTTGATGTAAAACTTTTTACTATCAGTAAATTATATATTATGCAATAAAAAAATATGTACTTAACAAAACCAAATTATAACATTATTTAAGTTATTTTGCATAATAAAAAAGGAACTGATGCATATTTCAACATATTTACTCTTTCAAATATAAAATTAATACTGGTTTCTATAGAGTTAATCCATTTATAAGTTACCGGTAAGTTACTGAACGATCATGTACGTACGATTAATAAAACTAACCGTGTAGTTTTATCTGACCTTTATTATTTGATATGATTAAAAACTATTCAGAATAGAAAAAAAAGAGAAAGGAAGAAACATCATGAAATTTACAATCTTAAGGAAAAATTTTGCTATGATAATGAAAGACTTTTTTTGTCCTTAAAACACAAAAAAACAGAATTTATATTTTTCCCTAAGTCGAATGATGGTAAATTGCAGGGTTCCCAAAAGTGGCCCATTTAAAAAATATATTTGGCCATACATAAAAAAGGGCCAAAGAAAACAAATAGAATTATTTAAATTTTTTTATTGATACCCGTATAAATAATTGCATTAAAAACTAGCTGCACAATCGTTTTAACATTTCAATTTACTCATAAACGCACTAGCTGTGAGTTTCTGCTTCAGTTTTTGCTGTATTTAGTGTAGAACAAGTGGACTCACACTGAATTGTAGTTGCCAACAAATTCATATATTAAAAGCCAGTAAAAGACATATAGGGTATTAATCTTGCATTTTCACCCAAAAAAAGTAAGATGACGGCCGCAAAATTCTGTTTGGCTGTACTAGCTCCTTTTAGTCAAATTTTTTTATTTGGAAAATATAATGATGATAAGACTGCACTTGTAATTAAAAATGAATATTTACTCCAGCCATTATTTATATTGTCAATTTCGACAAATCTTAATATTAAATTATCTGAAATTTACAAAGAGTAAAAAGGAAGAAAAAATATGCACATTCAGTAAAGGAAAGCACTGAAAAAAGGTACCGGCCATAACAACCTAAATTTAGCATATCTAATGTAATGATTTACAGTTTCATGTAGCTGTAGAATATTTTGAGTTAAGATAAATTAGTTTATCTTTCTGTTTTTTAGTTTAAAGTAAAAGCCGTTTATACTATAAAAAAATCACATAAAAATGACCTTTTTGCAATAAATGCATTATTATTCAATTTAAACGCAAAATTATCCTGTTTAATCTTGTAGGATTATAATTAAACCACTTAGATTTGAATAGGCTTTAGTAAGTGTTTGCCCACGGATATACGAGCCATTTTGAGGTACAATAAGTAAAATTTGTACTTTAGTAGTTGTATTACGGTAAAAATTGCAAAATTTTTACCACCCCTTCACAAAGGGCTTTTCAAAATAACCTTTATCATATTATAAAAACCACTGGAAACTATACTAATCCAGCAGAATTACATTTATGTGCTAGAACTAATCGGTGAAGATACAATGACCAGAAACAATGAGTTCTTTCCTTTTTAATATAGAATGGTTGACCATCCCTACTTCCAGGCATTACCGCGGACCGTCAAAACATAAACCGCACGTCATTTGCATATCATTAGGGTCAAATTATAGTGATCAAAAATTTGTATTTAATATCAATCCCTGTACATGTCAATATAGCTCTTTGCAAAACGAAAACGACGTTGTAAAAAGGCCATTATTATTTTATATGGCAAACCACATAACTTGTGCGTCATTGACAATATCAGTACTCTCATCGACTTTCAAAAAATTAATTAATATTTTTTAGTTTATATATTGTGCTTTTTATAAAATAATTATTAATAACTATTATTTTTTTTTTTCATTTTTTTGCGTTTAGTTGTAATTCATTGATTTCTTTGACTTTAAATTTTCCTTATGGATTTTTATTAACTAATTTAAACACATAAGTCTGTAACTTTACGCCAAAAACATATGGAGAACTAGTTTTTGCTTCTTGGTAGGCAATTTAGTTATATAAATATTTTAAATAAAAATCTTTTAGAAAATGAGATAACACAATTTGTGGTTGTGCAATTTTATCATGATCATATTTTATGGCTTCTAATAGTAAAATCCCGTGATTCCTCTTTCTATGATCCCTAAAAAACCATTTACTGTATGTTAGTAACAGTTCACGTATACCAGCAAGCCATGTCTTGTCATTGATTTTAGTTGCATTATTGTTTGGGCTTTGGATTCTTCGGATATTGACAATATGGTAATTCCCTTATTTATAAAAGCAAATACAACCTTTCATGCAAGTATTCATGGCTACAGTATCGTTTTGGAAGACGCTTTTCAGCTTACGGCGACTTTTGTACGTAGTTTCTTATTTGATATGGGGTGTTAACGGTTGAAAATAAATAAACCTCAATACAGTTTTTGTCCCATAAGGGGTGGTAAACAAATACCAATGACCGTTGGGCCGTTTCTGTACACCCCTGGTATAGTTTTCCATACTAATTGTGATCACATAATAAAAAAACGTGATATAGATAAAAATTAGAAAATACTTATATTTTTACCTATATCTAGGTCACAATATATTTTTGCACAGTGTCTTCTGACTTGTAATCCTTATATCAAAGCTTAAATATTGTAGTACCTATATCACCATTGTCATTTTTTTAGAAACTGTTTTTTTGCAGTATGTTGATTCTTGCTAAGAAAATTGTTTCAGTGGTTTACGTACACAGGAGTTCGTTTTCCTTTTGTAATACAAAAAGCTGTTTTTTTGATGCACGTCGTAATATATCTTAATGCGATGTGTCGATTTTTTATATTTTGTGTAGTCAAAT
The DNA here is from genome assembly GCA_034694785.1 of Agrenia bidenticulata. Classification (NCBI taxonomy): domain Eukaryota; kingdom Metazoa; phylum Arthropoda; class Collembola; order Entomobryomorpha; family Isotomidae; genus Agrenia; species Agrenia bidenticulata. The sequence continues at coordinate 6,778 of JAQFYM010001043.1, forward strand.
GGGGTTTTTTTTATGCAAAAATATAAATTCACAAGAAAAACGTTACAAACTATGTTTGCGTAATTTGATTCAAAACTGCTATAAAACAAATATATATCAAAATAGATAATAGCACTCTAAATTGCCCCTGTTTATAAAAATAAACTAGAAACATGTACATTTATAATATAAAATTTGTGCTTATCGTATCTTGCAAAAAAAAACTAAAACAAATAAAAAAAAAAATACAAACAAAAACTTTATTTTTATTTGTTTGCAATTTTTCAACCTTTTTGTTGTAGACATAAATTCAAAATAAATAAAAATTTTTATATACCTGCCAAGTCGTATTTTTGAATCGTGTTAATCTATAGTTGCAGCGTATGTTAGCAAATTTTACGATAATATTACATTAAAATTAGTTAATTCTTATATATATTTGCCGCTTTATACTAAATACAAACAGTTTTGCATGATTTTGACTGCGTAATTTTCAATTGAACACAATTTTTTTGTATATGCTGAACATAAGTATATAGACATTGTTCCCTCCCTAAATAATTCTCAGTCTGCCTGTAAACGTTTATGCGTTTCAAATCGGTAACATAAAGCAAAGCTAATCGCATGCATTTGTCTAAGTAAACAGCATCGCACAGAGTTGTTTTTAATGCACGTGTTCACTTACTACTTACTTGTACATGTGTGTCTAGTTACCAGGTAAAAAGTATCCGTTTTATAACTTCCCAGTAATTCTTGTACAACTAGCAGAAAAATAATATTTTATAAAACGTGTACAATAATTTTAAAATCCCTCGCAGTAAAAAATATATCTGCTTTTTTATCATTGAATAGAATCTAGACATTATCGTTGCATATCATAATAAAAAAAAGCTCTATAAAGGTATATAAATTATTATCAAGGCATCCTGATTTTAGGAAATCCTGATTTTAGGAAATCCTGATTTAAGTGTTATTGCTTTTTGACAATCCTTATTTTAGGAAATCCTGATTCTTGGAAATCCTGATTTTAGGAATCCTGATTATAGGAAATTTCAAAATTTACAAAATGCAAAAAAAAAAAGAATTTTAATAAATTATAATGCCAAAATAAATCCTAATTAAAGGAAATCCTGTTTTTAGGAAATCTTTTTTTTAGGAAATCCTGATTTAAGGAGTTTTATTTGTATTGAATCCGTCAATTGTATTACACCTAGGAAAGGAAAACACATTGTAAAAATTGGAACGTGGATGCGACAATTTAGTAAATAAATTTAATAATAAATTATTATAATTTATATTGCTGGCGGCCTTTTTTTTCTAGGCATAATAATCTTAACGTGAAAACGATAACGTCTACAGGATAACTTACGGTTAACCCCATCCGCGCATAAAATCGTCCAAAAGGCAACAAATCAAATAAGTAACAACACAATGTATAATGAATATAAACATATTTACCAATAAAGGTTTTAAGGGTTATTTTTGGCATTTGGTATGAGCTAGGGCTATTTATAGGGTATAAGGTTAGGGTAAGGATCGATTAGATAAATAATTAAGTACAATTCATACTTGCAAAATATGCATCATAATTTATAATGATTTCTTGTAAGATGTTTTTTCTAGAAGTTAGTTATAAATCTATTTTAAATAACTGAAAAGTGTCTGTGGACGAGACTAAAACAACATTCTTTATATGTTACGTGGAACAGGTATAATGCAAATTTATTTAATACTGCAAATAAATAAAAAAAAACAAAAATATTTGATTTCTTGAAAACAGGATTTCCTACTACTAGGATTTTTACAAAACAGGACCTTTTAATATATGGATTTGTTTTTAGGTTTTTTTGTGTAAAAAACAAAACTTATTTTGTTTTTACAAAAACGATTTTTCCTAAAATTAGGGTTTTCATAAAATCATCTTTTCCAATGAACAGGATTTCCTAAAAACAGGATTTCCAAAAAACAGGATTTCCAAAGTAAACGGATTTCCAAAAATCAGGATTTTCTATAAACAGATTTGCCAAAAAAACAGGATAGCCTATCATTCAGCTTTCCAAGAATCTGCTTTTCGTAACATCGGAATCTTCAAGTATCAGGATTTCCTAGAATCAGTATTTTACCAATTTATTAAATGAGATTGTTGTCTTACAATACCTTTACTCTAATTCCAATATTTTAAGCTTTTCAGGACGATTAATTTATGTTATTTATAACTCTATTGTCAATAGAAATTTTCGTAATTTTTGATATCAGTATATGTTTTATAAATTTATTGGTTTAGTTTTGTATCTGGTGCGGCATTAGTTTTATACAACTCTGCCGATTTTATATTTTCTTATAAAAACATATAACAATAGTTATATAAATAATTAAATCTATCTCTAAAAACAAGTACTTACTACTGACAAACTGTTACATAAAAAAATATTAAGTTGCAAGTAAACATAAAAAAACAAAATACTTACCCAACACTTAAGTAAAAGAAAAAAATGAGTTTCTTTTGGATAAAGCTGGTTTTTCTGCGTAAGTAGATTTATGTTTACGAGAAGACATTTGAAGTGTGCTTTTTATTTATTTTTGCTTTTCTTATATAGCTTTAACCTTTTAACTATTTTTTATCGCAAAAAATCAATCAACCTAATATTCTGCTCTTTCCTCTTAGGCCAATCATTATCTATACCAAATAATATGTAACCAATCAAACGAACGCCTTGGTCGCTGGCCCTTGAGCATCTTTCCTGCGAGCACACGGGCGACGACGCCGGTCTTTTGCTCTCCGGAAAGATGCTCAAGGGACGTTCCCTCATACCTTTACTCGTGCGCCACGGTACTGGCATCTGTTGCCAACAGACATCATTTGTATTGTAAAGCAAAATTGCATATTTTAGTATTAAACAATTGTAAACATTGTTTTTATAAATATCTTAGTAAGTACTCTTTGCTCGTTTATTTTCTCTTTTTTTATACAAATGTAATTTTTTTTATTTCATATTTTATTATGCTTTTTTTCGATACAAAATTAAACCTTTTCACTGACTTATAATAAAAAATACTGTAAAAAATTCAAATATAAAAGTTTATTGTATTTTTGAAAGCTGCAATTAGCTTGCAAAAAACAACATAGTTGGCTACGTTACATCATCAAAGCGAAATTTATATTAAGTGCTAGAATTAAAGTTTTAAACAAAGACAACCTGAAACTCGCTATCTCTGACACTTTTTTTACATGTTAAAGTGTTGGTTCGCTTACAACTAAAAAGCTCGATAACGCGCGAGTTTCGAGTTTTGCTTTTTTAAGTTGAAAACTATGTTTAATACCTTTTTTTCACCATTTTTAAAAATATATTTGCGAAAAAAAATATCTAGTATCTTAATAAAAAGTATAATAAAAAAAGAAAAAAAAAATAAACTGTTATTAAAGTTCACGAGGCTCGGCACATTTATAAATTAAAGATATGTATCAACTGTGTACGACTGTATTACAAAGTCTAAAACACGTTATAAATGTTTTTTGCCATAAGAAATTTTTTTTACATCAGATACATACTTAATCATTAAAAGCTTTACTGGTGTGACTTATAACTCTGTCGACGTAAAATATGACTTGATAACCTGTTTTTTGTTAATGAAAATGTTAAGCTCATTACTCGAAACTATTTTAAAAATCATCGCCGCAATAACCCATATGAAGACGCGATACAGTAAACCTTTTTTATGTACAAGTTTTTTTTTTCACGTATTTCTTTTTAGCTTATACTTTAAAAGATATATTTGGACTAATAAATATTTAAGCATAACTTACAATTAGAAAAGCGATAATTTTGCATACGATGCTTTCGCAAAAAAAATAATATTTTAAAATGGCAATAAAATCATAGAGCTGCATCATGGTATATAGAAAAAATATACAAAAACTCTATATGCATGTATTTGATATATTTTAAAATTGAGAAATAAGATATTTATATGTTTTTTTATTGTTATTTTATACTAGATATAGAAGAAACCCGAGACCTGCATCAGACCAAACATCATAAACCGGACCGATAAATTTGTCTATAAGTAAAAAAAACGGACCGGCCGGCATTAAGAATCGGACTGGAAGACCGGTTTGTAGCAAGATGCGTAAAAAGTTAAAATATTAAATCTTTCAAGCATACCTCAAAAATTCGTCTCGAACCGGATTGAATTGCGTTATGGTCCGTTTTATGTACGATCCAGTGCAGATCTCTAGTATAGAAGCGTACTTAGATTGTATTTTTAGCAATTTACTGCATTATTTATAAGCAGTCAATAATGTTAGTATCATTGACATAAAAATCCATCAGATGTATAATGAGGATTGATTGCGACGTTTTTCTTTTGTGAATTCTGCAAAAAAACTTCACAGGTATTTGCTTTTTGTATTTAGTTACTATATTTGTAATACAATCACACTGTATAAATAAATTTAATCTTCCATAATTTATAAAAAGATTACCAGTATATTAAATGAACTAAAAAAACCAATCCAAAAGTGCTATTTATAATTCCTTTCATATTTTCTTAGAACTTTCAGCAACAAAATTTTAACGTAATTTCCTAGATTGTATATTGCACAATAAGAGTTTTTTTTCAGTTTTATACAGGTATGTTGTGTGTAAAAAAAACAAAATCGCTACCTTTTCATTACATTAAAAACATTCATTTTTTGTTGATATATATCTTACTTTAAGATACGCTTTTAAATTTACAAATGAAAAAATATAACAACAACTGTAAGTAATTACACATGGCTGCAACGCAAATGGGTCGGTTTATGGGCATATAAATTGAAAGACATATTTTTTAGCTATATATTTTACTATTAATACCAAGTTTCTATTAAGGGTGTGTTTTTTTTACCATGGTACAAATGCCATTCAACAATAGTAAAGGTTATTGATATGTTCCATGGGTAAAAAAGAAAAATATTATTTTTATTTGCTTCAAAAATTTTTCTATATGAAAAAAAAATTTCGATGCCTTTAGACAAGGTTTGAAATTTACTATGGTTTATATGTGCATGGTAAAAAAAACGAAGTCTTTTTTTCGTTTCCGCTGTATAAAAAATGCCATATTATAAATTAAAGGCGCAATTTATATTGTTTTTTACCATGAAAAAAAAATAAAAACACTCATGATGTATAGTTTATGATGCTTTACAATTAATACTTCTAAAAAGATGTAATTAAAGTTTTAACTTAGCATTTTACCAATGATGATTATTAAAATATAAAAAAACTTGTGCTCTAAAATTATTTGTTTAAAATCAAAAAGTTATCATTTATTTTTTGCTGTAATATAAGCCTATAAAAAATAAAAATGTCTAAATAAGTTCAAAACTACGTAAAACAACATAAAAAAATAACATCTACAATTATGATTTAAATTGTATTATCTATGGTGGCAGTACCCATACAGCTATTACAGAATTTATGATTTCTGTACAAATACAAAACTGAAAAATACTTATATATCATTACAAGAAGACTGTAAAAAATTTCAGACACCCCGTACAGTTAATTGAACGTATGATTTAATAAACACTTTTTTTTTGTTTCGCATATTGCGAAGTATCTATCTCGCGTATTTTACCAAACCAGATAAGACATAGATGTTTTTTTGTCTGTTTAAGAGATATAATGTATCGAAATAAGGAGATGGTAGTTCTAAACAATACCAAGGTAACAGTAGCTAGAATAAAAAAATTGCAAGAGCATAGGGGGTAATGCAACTTTCCTGTAAATACAATTTCAATAGAAATATTTTGCTCAAAAAGGTTGCTTCTATAACTTCTTATACATTTTTTTTCTGTCAAGTTTGAAACCACCTTATATCTTATCGCATATATTTTGGAATTTTTACTCGTATGGGTATCGCGGCGAAATACAAATACCAAAGATAAAATGCCTTTTTTCTGCACAAGCACTGCTTTGGCAACCGACGGTTCATCTCTCTTTTACCAAATTGCGCTACTCGAAATTTTTTTATTAGAATTCTTTTGCAAAAAAAAAAACGCGTTATTAAAAGGTAAAGAATATTTACAATTGCATTTTAACAAAAATTTTATTGAAAAACGCCCCAAGTTAAATAAAATTAAACTATATATCAGTACACAAAAAAATAATTGTGGTGATTGCTTGCCAAAACAAATCAGCAAAAAAAATTTTGACTTGTAAATCATATTTTTTTTCTATTCATTTCTATAAATACTTGTAAGCGTAAAAAATATATTGCAAAAAGTCGAAAAATATGAATAACTAATAAGTATGTATTCTTTTGTAACAAAACGTCATTTGAAGTTTCAGTAGACAATAATTATACGGTACGCATCATGCAAACACCTTACGATAATGCAAGTAACCCATACCGTTTTTATAAGGGTTTTCGGGTTTTGTTAATAAAAAAGTTTCACCTGATATGCCTCTAGGAAATAAATACTAGTATTTCCAAAGTTGATGTCGATCATACTAAGTAATATAGAATGGTGACATAAAAAACAATAACAAAAAAAAAAAACACTTTTCTTGCGAGTTAACATAATTTTGTATTACGTTACGTATAAAAAAATAAAATTTATATAAAACTTATCGTTTTTATAATTATTTCTAGTAAAGAGGGAAAAGGTCTCAAATGCCTTATATATTGCTTAGAAGCAAAAATTATGCAGAAATAGTTTTTTTTACAAATAGAACCACATTTAATATACTGTTGTATAGTTTACCTAAATTTTGGTTTTTCGGCCTAAATTGTTATCTAAAAAAACCTGGATTTGATCTTTATGTTTTTTTCTTAAAATTTTTTAGTTTATATAACAGCAAAAAAATAAATTTGATTAGTTATAAAACGAAAAATTAAAATATAAATTTGTTTGGGAAATATAAACTTATATTAAAACATATTTTTTACAGTGTATTTTGTACTAATATTTAACAACAAAAAACATATCTATACAGATAATAAATACCTTTTATTGAGAGTATACTTGCTTAAAAAATAAAGATACTAGAAATATCCAAAGATTACGAAGTGCCGCTTATACGTTCCGTTTACAGTGAATTTTGCAATAATTAATAATTTTTGTGTTTTGAATATGCAAGAAATTTCTTCAATATGCAAAACCTAAAGCCACTTCTTGATACAAAATAAGATGCATAAAATATACTACATAAAACAGGTGACTATGCTGTATGCGGTTTTTATTATAATTTAAAAGCACTGTAATCATACAAAATAGCTAGCAAATCATACTTAAAAAAAGGATTTAGTAGGAAAACTTGCAATGAAACACTTAGTCTTCGTTGCGTTTTTCTCAAGATTGCTTATATACCTATTTTTTGTCTTTGACTTCTATACCTGAATATTCCTATAATCCTTTGTATAGCACTATGTCTGACACGTACAGAAAGTGTAATAGTAAGTTGCGTCTTTAATAAGCGCCAACAAGCATATCTTAGGTTAAGAACGGTACTTGATTACACAGAAATGTTTTTTTATTAGATTTACTATGCTTTTTCTTTTATTTTAAAATTCTCTACAGACTTTAAAGACTTTTTTTGCACCCAAAACCTTTTTTTGTTCATACAAGTACTTTTTAACCCGGATTCGTTCCTACGCGCTAGTATAGACAAAAAAAGCTGTATATAAATAATTTCAATACATTATTCGTGTTTTGCTGAGATCTTTTTGTACCAGAAAAAACTATCTACTTGTTGCCCTGAATCCCGTTACAAGAAAATTGTATTGTCAGTAAAAGAAAACATATTTAATCGCTATTTTTTTTTATTTTCGAGGCTCAATTTTTTTGGCCGAAATATCAAGGTTTGCCTGTACACAAAATTATATTTTTTAGTAGAAAAAATACAACTGTAAGGAAAAGGATTTACAAAGTACTTTTATTGAAAATTTACCAGATATTTGTAAATAAGGCAAAATAATATTGAATATATTCAAATTAAACAAAAATTTGTAAATAACAATTTTTTTTTGTAATTTTATTTTGGAAATACCTGTTTATTTTATAGTTATACATAAAATAATTTAAGCCTTGTTTTAAATGTCTGTCTTTGATCTGCAGATTTTAAGATAAACTGTTGTATTAAAAGCTTTAAGTATTTTGTTCAAAAGCAATGCAATTAAATAATTTTGCCGCAATTACTTCATATACTACTTACATGCAAATACCAAAAACAACAAAAAAACTATGTTGTATGAAAATATAAAACTTTTTCAAAAAACCAAACCATATAATACATATATAAGGTGTATTATAAACAATAAAAACTTGCTTGATAAAAAGCTGAAAATTGTCCTGCACATACATACGCTTATATACTTTGTCACATATGTAAAGTGTTACTACAGCCATTATTTTATGTAAAATGAGCAGGTCTTATGTGAAAAATGAGGGTTTAAACAAATAACAAAAAAGTTGTGTGTTACAAAATATACAAGAGTTTTAAACAAAAGATAGTATACCTACGTATAATAAACAGAACATTTCGTAAATAAACCATTTTATGCCAGATAAAAGATTCTAACATGTCTATACGTATTTCGCCACTAAATAAACGTTTTTTTGCGCTCGACTAGCCTTTGTTACATTTCAAAAATTACAAACAAAGGTTTGCGAGTATAGTAACTTTTTGGCACAACCGTATTGTTCATAGTATCTGTTTTATCTCTAATGCATTTCTTCTACTGAATTATTAGTCGTGTAGTCATAGGCGTTGTTTATAATTTTAGAAGTAAGAGAGGTCTTTTTGGAAATGACTACTAAAGATCCTTTGTTCATACACTAGTAGTGCTTTTATACACTTAAAATATTTGTAAATTATGCATTTTTATATAAAAGAAATTTTTTTTCCTAAAAAAATTGTTTCTTGCTCTCTTTTTGTATTTGAGCAAATATGCAAATGCAGGAGTTATTCTTGTTTCTGTTATTAATATATGTTTTATCAAAAAAAAAGTATTAACGTTTTTTTTATATATTTTTAAGCAAAAAAATAACGCCACGCATTTTAAAACGTTAAACTAAAATGCAGGCATTTAGATCATTAACGTTTTGCTCTTTACTTTACTACTATAAAAAATGTATCATTGTACAAAATCAAAAGAGATTGGTGCAAATTTTCGTTGCATAAGTTTTATTTACAAAATTTCGATGCAATAACAATTTATTCTGTTTACATAGTAACTCACATTTAAAAACAGTTTTGGTCTAATACAAACATTTTCCGAACGTAAAACTAATAAATAGAAAGCGGTCATAAAATGACGTACCACTTGCACAAAAAAATGAATACAGCAACGTCCTCATAGCGTAACAATACCAAAAAGGCACGCTTTTGTTAGTGTGTAAGTTACGTCATATTTATGTAACAACAGAATATTAAACGTAATTTTTAGTAAAAATAGTACAATATCAGTTTTTTTTTGTATTGTGTATAAAAAAGAAATAAAAAAATGTAGACCAATGCATATAACCTGATAACATAAACATCTGAAACTAAAAGTTTTTAGTATATAGTGTAAATTAATTGTTGGAAGTATGAAAAAATGTTTTGATACTCTAATATTATTTAAAAATAAATTATTTCTGTAAGCTTGAATTGAACGTCATTTCGTATGGTTCTAAGAAATTTTTCAATATTACTATAATATTTCTGGTTGCTCTTTCGAAGAAAAATGCTTACTCGATGCCCTAATAGCACAAAGAAAAAAGTATTGCTAAAACCATTTAGTATGCTTGCCTATATAAAAACACTAACTATAACAAAAAAAGAATACAACAAAAAAAAATGTGAATACTTACAAAAAAAATGTTCTTTTGACACGTTTGTTTTGAACTTTGTCAAGAGGCTAATGTATTTTTATGTACTGTTGCTACTTATACTTGTTAATGGTATTTTTTTATAGAGTGAAAAGCAACCGCTATATTAGCGAACCTAAAAAAAGAATTTGTTCCTTATACGAATTTCTGTTAAAATGCAAATAACAAAAAAAAAACTTAATATTAGGTAATAAAGAACGTCATGTGTTAACTGCTTCCCTATACAAATTTGTATAAAAAAGGTTTCTTATTTCATTTTTTCTTTTTGCAACAATAGTACCAAAATTTTAAATGCATGTTATGCACAAAAAGTTTCATAAAAAACAACCATACCAACATTATTAAGCGAAATTTCGTCAATTAATCTTGCGGGTTCTTTTTTGTTGATTTTTTTTTTATCTGATCCGTTGTAAAAATGCAAAAAACCAGGAATTGATACACGACAATTATCATATATTAATACTTTTTGAGTTTGTTTTCTGACCTAACATACAAAGAATTATGCACATTTGATATGTTCATATTAAAAAATTTTGGTAAGCTTGAGTGTTAAACTATATTTTTTAGCAGTCAAATACAAAAACCATTGTAAAATCTGTGTATTTGTTAGTTTTTATACATGCAAAAAATATAAAGTAATAAAGTAAAAACGAATTTAAATAAGAGCAACTATACATAATGTACTGAAACACTACGTTTTTTATAAACACTACACTTGCAACATTAAACACGCTTTCTTTTTTATACATAACTTCTTATAATATCAAAAATCCTATTATTTAGAAATAAAACAAACAAATAATATTATTTACGACTTAAATAGGGCTTTTGAACCCGGTTTATCAAGTTGTTGATTTTTTGCTAGTTTTTTATCCAGGGTTTTACTGTAGAAAAAAATATGTAAAATATGCGGCTTAAAACTGGATGAAAATTACAACTGGTGTAAAAGTTATGCTTTGATGACAATAAATTATCATGGTCATGCCAATATGATAAAAATGATAAACATTACGTTGACTTAAGTCGTATAAGTTTTGCATCTGTTCATCAAACTTAAAAGAAATACAGTAAATTAAAAAAGCAAGACACATAAGAACAGTGTTTTACTGTTTAAAATAGGGTAACTAACGAAAAAAAATAATGTTAGTACTTTTGTTTACTTCGAATTAACTAAAGGCTTTTAATTAGAACTTTTTATTAATTTTGATGCACAAACAAATTGAAAAAAAAACAAAAACGAAATAGTGTGTTGTGTTTAGCATACATGTATATTTTTACATAAACAGCATAGTTTGTAGACTTTTTACACTATGCGGCAATTTTTTATTCAAGCAAAACTGGACCTAGAACATTAATAAGTATATACAAAAAAACTAATTAAACGCACACGATGTATATAATTACAACTGCCTCTACAAACCACTTGTAGCTTCTATGTTTTCTTTATTAAATATAGACTCTTTTAAAATTAAAAAAAAAGAAAATTTATACTTTGTGAAAGTCATAAAGAGCATGAGTAAATTATAATTAATGGATTATGTAATTTTGCAATCTCCAGGCGCCTTTTGTTAAGCTTTGTATTTGAAGACTTTTGTCAACACGACGAGGAGTAAATGGACTGCCAGGTTAGCATCATGCGCCCAAATTTCATTTAATGTACTTTTCTAATGATAAAAAACAGAAAACATGTTACGATTTCCATTTGATGTTTTTATATATATATTCTATACGCAACTTTATTTTGACATGAATAACAACTACAGAAAAAATTTCTTTTGTTTAGGTTTATTTATTATTTTTGACAAAAGATTTACGCACCTTACGTCTTTATGATGCCCAAAGTTGCATTATCACGCAGTTTAATTATTGTTTTGTTATAGTTTTTTAGCGTATGGCTTACATTGTAATTTTACTGTATCTGTTTCTTTTTTTTCTTTTTTTTTGTTTGTTATAATTAATTATGTATATAAAGCATTTTTTAAAAAAATGGACTACTATGCACAGGAATTTTAAAAAGCGTTCAATCGGTCGATGGCATACTTATGGGAAGTGGCGTACCCAGGAAATTTTAGGCCTGGGGGTACTCAGTGTTTTTTGTATAAGTTAAGCTTGAATTATATGTTTTTCGATGTTTTATTGTTTATAATTTTTTTTTGAAAAAATTTGTATTTATAATTTTTTTTTTTGGATTCTAAAAATATAAAAAAACTCTGCACAAAAAAGGACCCCTGTCGTATTAAAAAATGACCCCCCCCCTCCATATAAAATTGACCCCTTAAATTATGGCAAGAATAAAAACAAATGTTTTAAATCCGAATTTTGACGGAAATTTGGCAATAACTTACAAAATGAACATTTTTCACGTATTTATTTCGTAAAACCTGTTTTCTGTTTTTTCGGTTTTCCTTTATTTTTTCTCCTATACTTGGCCAATTTTTCAAATTGATGCTTTGACAATAAAGAGAGCAATTGAAAAGAAAAAAAAATAAAAAAAAAAGAAAGGCAAATATACACAAAAACACGCCATAAAATATTTAATATATATATAAATGCCGAATGAATAAATTTCTATCATTTATTTCCCGTCAAATTATAACAATGCTTGAAAATCAAAAAAACAGCAATGAATCGCACGGAAAAGACAACAATAAAACGAGAAAGGATGCTACATCTACAAAAACATATTGTAAAATGCACAAAACATGCATTTTTAGTTAGGTGCATGTGTTTCTAACTTACTTGATATCCGAAATTTTGTTAACGTTAAACAAAGCAAAAAAATCATAAAGAAACGGTCAAAAACCATTAAAAATATTTTTGCTGCTGGCAATGGAATGCAAAATTTTTTTTTATTGTAAAAAACAGAAAATCAATCTTTTAGCTTTGCTGAAAATATTAAAAAGAAATGCGTAATTGGAAGAACAAATATAACAAAAACACGAACTCCACAAATAGAAAATACAATTACAAAAAAGAACCTTTTCTTTATATAATATTTTTTTTATTATCTAATATAACTAAGCTGTAAAACAATATCTAATTAAAACAAACTACAGTAAAAAAGGTAGCATTAATAACTAAAAACATAAAGCAAATAAACATACATCTGTTTCAAAGCCACATTTGCTTGAATCATGTTTCTCTTTTTGCATAATTTTGACTGTACAATAAACGTTAATAACCTTTTATGTCTGGATTTTTTAGACGTATAATGATACATTATAACACACGAAAAAATACAAAAAACTTATGTATTACAAAAGAAAAATCATTTGCAAATACAAACTATGAGCTACCCGCAACAGTCATCTATTCAACCCAATTAGTTTAAGCAATTTTTATGTGTTTTCAATGGAATTTCAATTATTATAAAATAGTTAAAATCGTGAAAATAACTTATGTTTGCCTAAAATTATGTTTCACATCCAACACTAAATAAAAGTTTGTTAATAAATCCACAAAACAAAACTGTCAGTTAAACGTCAGAGAAAAAAGAAAATATGCTAAATATTTTTTTTCTACATAGATCTATTTGTGATATTTGTAATTTTGTTGCAAAAAAGGTGATACAACTATTTCAAACATAAAGTCTAGTCGTTAGATTTTTTTTATAGTATTAAAAAAGGATAAAAAAACACTTAACGAGTTAAAAACGCTGTTTATTAATTTTTGTAGGTTTTTTACTAAGCTATAAGAGTTTTATGAAAAGCATCCGGATCGAAATTGTCAAATTCATTTGTGTATATATGCAAAAAGAAATACCCCAATACAAAAACTATGCAGTTTTGACCTTTTATTTGTTGAAAAATAATAAGTTTCTTAAAGGAAAAAGTATGTATAGTTGTTTGCAAGTGATTGCAAAATTTTCTTTGCGCGTTCAAACTTTTTATTTCGATTTAAATCTATTAAAAAACATTTTTATGAATATTTATCAGTTTTAAACATATCCAATAACAGTTTTGTATGTTGACTAACAACAATATTGTATTTTTTATATCGAGTATTTTTTTGCAGCCATTTTGGAGTTTCTATTTGGGCATCCAAAGATTGTAAACTGGACTTGATAAATATGTGTACTATGTATTTTATAATAGACGATCCGCAACAAGATCTTTAATTTTAAGTCAAGCCAGTTACTTTTTTTCAAATCTTGCCTTATTCTTCAATAAAAGTATCAGAAGGTTTCAGTAAACTTTTTTCATCATTTTTGTGTTTCAAAAAACTATTAGAACCATTTTTTAACTTATTCAGCTTGTCTGTGGGATTGTACTTTAGTAGTTTTTCTAGTATCTGACAAATAAAAATAAATACCTTTAGTAATTTTTACTATGATTAATACCTAATTAAATGCGCATTTTTACTTTAAATTTTCGTTTTTTTTTGCTGCTTATTTTTTGTCATCAAGATCAATGCACATTTGGATTTTTTGTTCCGGTTAATTGCTCTTCGACTTTCCTTTTTCTATTATTTTGCTTTTTCGTTAATGGTTTTTTTTCAGTTTCAAACTTTTTTGTTTTTAGGTTTTTTTCAAATTTATTTTTTTCTTTTGTAATTTTAAAAACACTCCGATCCACATAAAACTTAAGTTTTTTACCATTTACGCACCTTTAAGTATTTTACCAGTTGAGTTACAAATTTTTAAAAACATTGTTTTTTTTAATCTCGAAAATAAAAATTTATTTCGTCTCTTGGCGTCAACTTATACCCCTTTTTTTTGTTTTTTTTATATTAAATTAGGCATACTTAATCCCCTTTTTTAAAATTAGAATTTTTTATCTTTTTTTAAAATCTAGCTTTTGTTTTTCATGCGCAAAAACTATATTTTCTACACTTTTTGTCTTTTAATTTCTATATGAGTTTTTTGTAAAAAACCAACGCGCTTAAATTTGGATTCTGCCTCTAAAAAACAGACTGTAGGTTAAGACTGCATCTCAACTAAGCAATACTAAAAACGGTATAAAATTTAAGCTATTTTCTTTTTTTTAATATATGCAAAAACTATTGGGCAAAGATACTCGTCTCAATCATCATATGTCTTTTGAACATATTTTTTAAATTTGCGGCAAAGAGTCTGATCTAACCTTCTAGTTCAATCATTTGTATACGGATGATATGCACTAGAAGTTAAGTGCGTTTTTTTAAACATTTAAATAAATATTTTTACGAAGATTTTTAAAACTCCGTTCCTTGGTCCGATTTTACAATTTTACAACTTCCATAACTTTACAATATTTTTTTGTAAATAAGCCAAGACACTGTTGGCGCACTTTTATCTTTGATTGGAAATGATTCGTTGCATTTACTACAGTATTCATTTAAACACAAAAAAATTTGTTACCATATATGTTTTACGAAAATTGAAGACAAGAACCACTCCAAATTTATAAAAAATATCATAAACAGGGATTGGATGTATATACTAGCGGCTTTTTGTATTGTATTGCATATTTGGTACTTTTTACAAAAAGAAATTTATATACAAATCGAGTCATGCATTTTTGGATAGAAATAAAGTCTTTTTGCTTGTTTCGAAAAATGCATTTATTCCAAGATGCCCGGATGTTGAGTCATCATGCAATAAATATAATGCATCTGGTCTATCATTTAAAGTTATTAACTTATTTTGTACCGTTTTGATCTGAAATAATTTATTATCTACGACAATGTAATTAGAATTACTTCGCTATGAAATGCCTCATTCACTTGTAATTTAATGTTTAAAATTCACAGTGAAACCTCTCTTATTAGAATTCCCTGTTACTTAGAAAATTCTTAAAAATAGTAATAATGCATTATAAAAGTATTAAATCAGTATCTAAAAGAACACAAATGCAACTGAGTATGTCGTATTATTAAACAAAAACAGGTTCGGGGTTTTAATTTTTTTTTTCGTCAATATTTTGCTTATATTTTAAAACCTGCCGAGATTTTTCCTTCCAAATAAGATGGGTTGCACTGTACATTAGTTTGTAAAAAATCAATAATAGTCGTATATGTATTTTGTTCCATTTTTTACAATAAAAAAGCATATTAAATAGAAGCAACATCCAATTAAAAATAATATTTTTATTAGATGATCTTCTTATCAATTAAAAATTTATATGTTTACTGATTATCTATATTTTACGCCAAATACTAGCCGTCCAAAAAGGTTATTTTTTTTTGCTAAAATTAAATCTTGCACAAAAATTTGTTTATTACGACATACTTTATAGTTTTTATATAATAAAAATAACTTATAAATCTATTTTGTTGTATATTTTGTACTTTTTTTGTGCTTTACATGGTTATCAATAATCGGTGCAAAATTAAAATTTATAAATAAATAAGAAATGTATCTAAATGGTAAGCTTTTGCAAAAAAACTACTATTATTATTATTTAATGCGGGCAGAGAATATAGCTTCCTATTATTATGCTCAAATACAACGTAAAGGTTAAATTTTGCCATACAAATAGTATAAAAGAAGATTCATAATGGCTTTAAAACAGTTGCAATCATGCAAAACGAACAATTAAAATTTTTTGTGGTATGATTACAACAAGTTTCATTATTAAAAAGTAAATTTCTTTGCTAAAGCATTTATCTGACTTGTCGAAAAAGTTATATCTATTCATATATATTTTAATAAATGGCTCTACTTCAAATTGGATTTTTTTTGTCGCTCAAATAATCATCCTTATTCTAATGTATGTTTTTTTATTGCATGTATGTTCGGGAGCTTTAAGTTTATGGTTATTCATGCTTTTTTTTTGATGTAGTTTGTTTTAATTAGATATTGTTATACAGCTTAGTATAATCAGATAATAAACACAACGAATGTATGAGAACAGGTTCTCTTTATTAGTTTGATTTTCTTTTTTAGGAGTTTGTGTTTTTGTATATTTGTTCTTATAATTACTTATTTTTTTAAAATATTTTCAGCCAAGTAATAGAATGACTTTTTATTTTTATAAATACAAAAGTTAATTTTGCATTCAATTACCAGTAGCAAATATATTTTACTATTGTTCTACCGTTTTCAAATGTTTTTTTTTTTTGTGTTGTTAAACGTTAACAAAATTTCGGATGTTAAGTATGTTTTGAACTACATAAATCAAACCTAAAATGCATGTTTTGTCATTTTTTCTAAGGTTTGTATATGAAGATATCGTTTTTATATGCATATTTGTCTTTTCCGTGTGATTTAACAATGTTTTTCTGATTTTTACGTTTTGTTATAATTTAAAGGAAATAAATACTGAATTCTACATTATTCGGCCTTTATTTATGAATTAAATACTTCATATATGGTTGTCTGTATATTTTTGTATTTGTTATATAAGTTTTTTACCTTTTTTTACTTGTTCATTTATATTGTCAAGCATCAATTTGAAAAATTGTCCAATTATAGAAGGAAAAATAAAGAATAAACGAAAAAAAAAGAAAACAACATTTAACAAATAAGTACGTTAAAATTGTTTATTTTTGAGGTTGATGCCAAAATTACTGTCAAACTTCGGTTCAAAAAATTTATTTTTTTTCTTTCTCCAATTTAAGGGGTCAATTTTTTATGATGGTTATTTTTTAATACGACACCTCCCTTAAATTATGGCGTAATTTTTTTTTAGCGGTGGGGGAGGGGGCCCTCCCTACTTCCTTCCTCGGTAAGCGCCTGCTCAACGGAATACAGATAATTCCGTCGAAAAACTCAGTTTTAACTTAGTTGATGATATATATACATAAGTTTAAAAACGAACGCTTTGAATTCGATATATTTTCTGAAGCCTAGCTTTTTTTTATAATTATTTGCATAAATAGTACATAAAAACAAATTTTTCATAACACATAAGTGAATTAAAAAAACAATAAAGTCTATTTGATAGCGGTGTTTTTTATCTACCATAATGCCATAAAAATGACAGTCAAATACATATTTAAAAAATATTTGTGGGGTTTTAGAGAAAAAACAATTAATCGATATAAGAATATAT
The DNA here is from genome assembly GCA_034694785.1 of Agrenia bidenticulata. Lineage (NCBI taxonomy): Eukaryota > Metazoa > Arthropoda > Collembola > Entomobryomorpha > Isotomidae > Agrenia > Agrenia bidenticulata. The sequence continues at coordinate 24,586 of JAQFYM010001043.1, forward strand.
GCAGAACGTCATACCAAATGAAAGCTTGTAAACAATACCTAGATACAAATCATTGTGCCCTTTTATGTTAAAAAACACATACAACATATGCATTTTCTGACAGAAAAACAAAAAAAAACGCAAAAAATACTTTTGCTAGCCAAACACAGGGATAAATCTAGCCTAATTCATAATTTATGTACTATCGTTTAAAAAAACGTTTTATATATACTGTAAAGTTTAACGACTGAATATTTTGTTTTTTTTGTAAAAACAGTAGAAGTTTTGTGACATTTCCCGTTAGTTTTAAGCTTAGTTTTTATTTTTTTACATAAAGAAAAAACCCGGTTATTTGAAATCACGAATTGTGAACCCGCGTTTTACTGCACCCGCAATGCGTATGATGTTTACTAGAAGCGATGTGGTACGCTTTAGGGGCTATGTTAAAGTTTTTTTTTGTATAAATTTTTTTTGTTTAAAAACTAAAAAAGTTAAAAAAATCTAGAATATGTATAATTTATATATAGTATAATAAAATCACAATATTGACAATTGTATATGCATACATGTTTAATACAAGTTAAATAAGTATCACTGCCTTTTTTTCAAATTTACAAATTTTTTAAGTTGGTTGTTATTTTTTCTAATTAGATCAGTGATAGAATATACAAATACGATAATCTCTTATCTATAAAAGAAATGTTTGAAGGAATAAAACGCTTAATTATATGTTAGGGTAATTTTAAGATAATTACATCAGGTTCAAATTACAAGTTTAATGCTTCTGCGTACTCAAAAGCGTAGTATTTTTACATTGCTACACAATTAATGATAATTGTAGCAAAAAAAATCTTACGCTGCAGTTTTAGATCTTTTAGCAACAAATGAATAATAAATATTAAAGAATGTGAAATACAAGTCATTGTAAAAAAAAAAAAAAACTTTTCATCTTTAATTTTTTTAAAGCCTGTTAAAAACTCAAAACTTTGAAAAATTGTAGCTTGGTAACTTTTGTTTAATTTCATGTATGTTCATAAAATAATTTTCCTTGTTTATGCATAAGACTCTGCAGTTTGTTGTATTTTGCTATAAGCTTATTGTAATAAATATGTAAAGGTATAAGTTGCACAGGAAAAAACAATCTGTTATTAAGGCAAATTTCGTGATCTAAAAAGGCTTGATGCAATCTTATTTTAATGACTTTATATATATTTGTGAATCTTCTAGAATATTCATATTTTGAAATATAGTTTTATACTAAAGGACTTATGTAATATGCTAATAAACAAATTATAGGTTTTTGCAAATACATAAAATATTATGCCATGTATGCATGTAAATTGATATTTTATTGCTAAGGTTGATCCGTATCCTCGCATAGTTGTTTTTTGTTTTTTTTTATGATTGCAAAATTGACGCTATTAAAAAAATGTTAAACTGCAAAACAAAAGTTTATAACAGATCTATTCGTACATAAATTAAATTGAATATTACCGGTAAATACTTTCAAAAAAAAACCATTAGCTATATATGCCAAAACAAAAAATACAACATATGAGACTGTTTTTCATTTGTTATGCCGTAGTGATAAATGCTTATTTAGCAACGAAAAATTAAAATAGTAATTTTCAAAAAAAAATTAACTCGGTATTTTGTTTTAAACAGTTGAATTGGCTGTACACTTAAATTACATTTATATTTGACGGGCTAAGAGTAACGCCATCTTTTGTTTTTGTTGGCTGCTCTGCTATGTTATAGAATATTGCCATCTTTTTAAATGATTGGAATGTTTTTAATACACTAAAAATAATATTTTTATATCAAAATCCACAGAAACAAACAAGCGGTATACTCAAAAAATAAAATGCAATTCTATCATATTTTTCTTCTTATTTTATTTTTATTCTATGTTTATGGTGTTTTTGTTTTTCACATATTGAGTAGTATATTTGTAACGCCACTTATAAATATTTTTTAAAGGCTCTTGTATTTAAGGAGAAATGTACAAATTCGCAGAAGTTTCCAAAATAATGAAAAACGCCTTTTTTTTTGACAGAACAATGAGATTTTGGGGGAAATGTAATTCCACCCATTAAAAGACTCTAAACCTATAAATAGACTAATTTAGGAATTACACAATAATATATCGTTATGCTACTTGATAAGAACTTGTAAATATATATAATTTTGAAGTTCGATATAGTTTTGATTAACTTTTTTTTGCATAAGTACTATGTGACTATCGCATTTTAAAGCTTTTCTACGATAAAGATGCTTTGACTTTTCTTTTTTACCTACGTTGCATAAAATGTTATTGCTTATAGCTTATTTTATTTTTTACGAAAGAATTAGAAAAAGCCTAAAATGAATAAAACTACAAAATATTCTACCTCCATAGCTTTTTTTTTGCAAAAAATATTAAAGCATATTGTAAAAAAAGCAACCCAAGTGTACCAATTATTTTGTATTTTTTTCGAACTGCAAAACTTTACTCACAGTATATAAAACAAAATGTAATTTTTGCATTGTGTGACGCAACAGCCCGAGTCGAAGTAAACTGTGTATGATTACTTGCGGATAAGCCGAGGAAACACACGATTTCCTTGTAAAATCATTTAAACCCTCTTCTCATTTATAATCCATGTATCTTTTTTCTAAAATAAATCTGACACTTGACACTTATGTATAATTTATTACATCACATATATCAATCATGTGATTAACTCTGTCAAATAACCCGAAACACTAAGCAATATAAAATATTCTAGAAATGCTGAAGAAAAGCCAACCTTACGCGAAAACAACGTAACTCGGTGCGTTCTATCGTTTCCGGCTTTTAGAATCCTATTTTAAGCAATTTTCAGGCCATAGTCTGGCATTTCATCAATTAAAAGGGAGGGTCATTAATATGTCCGCCCCTAGACCTAAAATATCTTAATTGTTTTTTAGACAAAAAAAAATATGTTTTATACTTTTATAAAATGCTATACATTGACCTCACTATCCAATTATAATTTATGTACTAGTTTACGTATCATAAGGCCTTAAAAGTAAAATTCGACGCAAAAAATGTTGTATAACGAAACAGCGGCAAAAAAAGAATGTTTCGAATTCGCAAACACCTAAAAAGTGCTTGCTCTAGATTAAATCGTAAAATATACTACTATGTGCACAAAACAGCTGCCAAAAATATTTATTTGTTGTATAACAACAATCTTATATAATTGATTTATGTTTAAATATACGTGCATTTGCTTTATAATGGTATACCATATTTTATCGATACATTTATTCCTGCTTCTTATGTTTGAATTTTGCTTTATTTAGTATTAAAATTCAATGGTTATTAATTTAACAGTGAATTTACATGATTAGTTGTTTTTGCTATTTTAATGGAAAATAAGTCATTTAAAACGCGTTTTTTAGGCTTTTAGACAAAGATTGAATAAAATCTCCCAATCCGGTAATTTTTTTTTGCTACAAGAATCAAAAAATTTATACATTTTTTTTTTGAATATGGGCCTGCGTATATATTGCATAAATTCATAGTAAAAAATTTAAAGCTGATATAAAAAATGATGATTGTTAAGTTCGTTTTCGTTAAAAAACTTTTAAATGCAAAGAAAACCGTTTTGTTAGCAATCTATTATTTTCTGTATAAAATTGACAAAAAATCAATTACATGTCGAAGCCGTTGAGTGTAGCAAAAATAAGGGACAGGTGATAGCCAAATCTTTCCTAATAAATAGTATCAAAAAGTAAGTCAAAAGCACAACTAAAGATTAAAGGCATGTTTTGTGTGCTTTTACAAGTTCCGTAAAAATTTTTCAAGGCAAATGCTACAAATATACAAAGTACAACGTAACACAACAAACCAAGCCTTTTGTAATTCTTCGTAATGTAATTATTGTAAAATAATGATTAAACAAAAAGTATCTAGATAAAATAGACAATATCTCTTCAAATTTACTGTATTTTTTAATATATTTTTGAAATATATACATTTCTATTTTTTTTCAGCCTAGGTGAATAGCACAAGCACAGTTTATCAACAAACCTACGTATAAAATGTTTATTTGTTTTCTTAAAAGTCTGAGCCAGCTTCTTTGCTTTTACTTGTACTATATACTTCGTTCATTTTTTAGATATCAATTTGTAACAGAGTGGTGCATAAAAACCACTAAAAGTTGCTAGGTTTTATAAAACATACGCGAATATGTAAATTTATTTACATATTAAATCAAGCATTGCTGCGACATTTTTTGAGCGCTTCATCATCATAAAAGTTTTTGGTTATACATGAAAAAATTGCCAAGAAAACATGGTTTCACAAAATTAACACTATTAAGCATAATGGTAAATAAAAAATGACTCAAAAAATTTTTTGAATATTTTTTAGCAGGTTGATAAACAAATAAAAGAAGCGTTAACTTTATAATAACAAACGTTTTGAATACCCCAATTAAATATTTTTTTGCAACAATGGTTGCTTTGGTCATATATAAAATATTCTTACACACCAACGCAGCACAAAACGGGGCACTTGTCTATGGTTGTGTATTTTTCTAGCAAATTTTTGCATTTTACTTACGCAATTGACCATATTATTACAGTAGTTTTTTTATAGTGGAATACGGATATACATCTAAATACAAAAACCGCAAATTTAACATTTTTTTACCTTTTTTCTAAATAAATCTAAATAATTACCGATTAAAAACTGGCAGCTTTATGTAAAGTTTATTAAATTATAGTATTATAGATGCGTTTTTCTTATAATTAAAGGACTGATTGATTCTTCCTGTTCTAAAGAAAAAATATATACTTTACACAATAGCAGAAAAAACCTTTATCATATGCCGCTTCTGTTGGACATTGCGTATAACTGTTTTTTAATATAAAAAAGATTTAATTATGCTAATTTGTCTGTTATTGCTTTTTTCTTTAAAACATGGTAATTCTATAGCGGGAAATGCATAAGAATTGTCTTTGTTATATCGGAATTGTTTTGGAAGCCTGTTTGTATTAAAGCGTTTTTTTAATGATTTGAAAAAAGAAAAATGCCAGAATGCCCTGTTATTTATGCAAATTATAATTGACCAACGTACATAATAACAATACTTACCTTTTCAATTATGTATGTCGTGGCCATAATATTTATTTTTGTTACATTATATTTATTTTTCCTGTTTATGATACAAAAAAATATTCACCACTGCAAAAGACAAACAATGATAAGTATACTATTATACTAAAACAACATACAACGACAAGTTAATATATGTTTTAAAGTTCAATTTACTCTTTGAGCAACAAGTGTGCGTATAAGCCCAAAAAGTGGGTAGTCTTTTTTACAAATTCCGCAAAAACGCCAAAATAAGTACGTGTTATTACAAATGACGCTGACATTGTCAAAAAAAGATGAATGATCAAAGAAATTACAAACCTACATCTCTGTAAAGTGACTTCAACAGTATCTGTGAGTCTTTTTATTAATGGATTTGTATGTATAAAAAGTATTAATATTTCTTTATATGCAAAATAACCCCTGTTCGATTAAACTCATGCAGAAAGTCTATTTTGTAATTATAACATGTAACCACGATAATAATGAGCGTATTCCTTATACACTTAAGTCAAGTAAACATTTAAGGGTCAAAAAAAAAAAACGTAAAATCTAAAATTAACGCAATAAATATTGTCAAATCCAGGCATTACAGGGCTAGTCTTGTCGTTATTTATTGTTTTATACATTTTTTAGCCGAAGCATTGGTTCAACCAACAAATAAGCATTTTATTTACTCTTTATAGTAAAAAAAAATATATTGAAAGTCAAATATTGTTTGAAGGGTACATTTTACCTAAAAGATTTATCTACTACTGTGTTTGTGGTTATAAGAAACCGACATAGATAACAAAAAATCATATGAAAAAGTGAAATTGTTAAAAAAGCACAAGTTTTTTGATAGGCATGCAACGTTAACAGAAAATAATTCGTACTATATTCGAGTTCTCTTTATATAATAAATTACCGCTAGTAAAAAAAAATTGTATGTACAAATTAATAGTTAAAAAAAATCAAACCTAATATGTGTGACACCAAAAAAAAGCTTACAAAATACAGATAAATTATTCAAAAAACAAAACAATTAAATAGATATCAAGCAAAAAATTAATATAAAAACGAAAAAAAAAAAAACAACTCAGGCTGCAAAAATACACAAGTTTTACAATAAGCTTTATCTCTTGGCCAAATTTTGAATAGTGCAAAAAAAGACGATTTACTAAAAATAACATGTATAAAATTGCCCATACACAAGTATACAAATAAATCTTCTACAATAAGCCTATCTAAAATATTTATCTTACATAATTACTTGTTTTTAAAAACATTAATAATTTGTACATTTGCAAAATTACAAAATCAATGATTAGCTGGTTTTTTTATAAGCTTGCTATTTTACATTTTCTCATAAGTTTTACGGCACGTCTAAATCGGTTATATAAAATTATAACATACACACAAATGTATCATACATACTTGCTCAGAAAATTTTACGCGGAGTAAATTATGTATAAACAAAAATTTTTATTATACAAAAAAAATAAGTGCGGTTTTTTATCCTTAAAATTTGTGTATAAAAAATAAAAGTTTTAGTTTTGTTGAAAAAAACATGAATCTTTATATAAAAAAAATATATGAAAATTAATTTGGCCATTAAGTTTGTGTATACATGTTAGTGATTATGTACACTAAATGTTTTTTTGCATAATAAAAACCAGTTGTGTATCACAAAGGCTTGCACACGCCTAATATCTCAAGTTACAATTGTAAATTCTTAGACATAAGATTTGCCTTTTATCTAGGATAAAGTTGTAAAATATAAATAATTCAAAATTATAAAAATTGCTTTCAAAAAAGTGCGTACGCGCATTTAATTAAACATCATGCGTACGCGTTACTATCGAGGTACACAGCAGGGTATAAGCAGTACCGCTCCCAGGATTTTTTAGATCGGGTGGTAGTTAGTGTTTATCAAAAATAATACTTCTTAAAAAAAATTTAACAATGGACAAAGCATTGTCATTTTTTCTAAAAAAAATTATAAAAAAAGTTTTTTATTTGGATTTTATAAATCAAAAAAATATCAGCACAACATAAAAATCTTCGCCTATAATATAGGCATGATTTATGTTCTAATGGGGGTGGTACACCATCTTTCCCCTTTTTGTACGCCAGTGATCCTAGGTGCAAGACAGAAAACTTATAACACTTACGGAAAAATATTGGAAGAATTGGAAGTTTTTATTATGTTTAACAATTTTGGTTATTTCCGAATATATAGTTATGTTTAAATAGAAGATAAAGGTTGTAACTTTTACGAAAACTGTGTAAACTTGTTTTGTTTTTTTTTGTAAAAAAAAAAAGTTTGTGCGTAAGATTGCAAATTTGGGAACTAATCTGTTATTTAAGTATATTATACAAAGTGACTATTTCTATTTAAAATCGCTTCACAGACAAAAATCAACATAGCCTAAAAAACAATTTGTAACGCTTACACAAAAAACATCCGATAGTCCTTTTGACTTTTTGTTTTGTATTCGTCTTTGAATTATCCTTTTTAGTATGTTTATGGAGTAATAATAAATCCCACCAGGTGGAATTTAAATCCCGCAGTTTTTAACTACAATACGCCAGGTCAAAACGTAAATACCACAGGTTCTATGTAAATCACCTTAGAATAAAATTACAGGCTAAAAATATTTCAAATGCTACCTAAAATACCCATTTGGTATTTATACCCAACAAAAAAATATACTATATAGATAGAATGAGTATATAAATAAAAATAAAAACCAAATATTATACGTATACATGTGTTTTATATACAAAAAACAAAATACTGTATTTTTTACCCTTCTTTGGGTTCATACCCCATAGAAAATTCCAAATTAATACTTGATAAACCGGAATAAAAAAATGTCAAGGAAATAGGAAGGTGATTAATTTCTATAGCAAGCGATTTACAAAAACATAAGGAATACATATTATACATGCAGAAATATTTCCGGTGTATTAATAAAAAGAATTCGTTAATTATATAACAGATTTAGTATATTATTTTACATAAGGTAAATATAAAAATAGCTGTGCAGAAGTTATACACAGAAGAAGAGTACAGATACAGTATTATCAGTATACAATGCAACGGCCCTTAAGTCTTCAACAATACAACGTGTACTTAAAAAAGCGAAAAATGACGTGTCGGTCGATATAATATACTACACAAAGTTTAATCTTAAGAGAAAGCATAAAAGCGAGTGTAAAGCTATTGCTGACATTAATTCGGTGTTTTGGGATTTTTGCAAAGAAAATTTAGATACTGGCAGATTAGTGGCTTAATGATTTGTCAACCCCATTTTGTAATTTTTCACCCCATTTTGTAATTTTTCACCCCATTTTGTAATTTTTCACCCCATTTTGTAATTTTTCATGCCATTTTTGTCAAATCACCCAATCTACGAACTCGCGCCTAAAAAACATATCTTTTTTAGCATTTTTTACCCGGGTATAGATTTTTCCAAAATTATTTGTTCAAACCGAAAATATATACAAAAAGTGAGAAAAAAATTTTACATATAAAAAAGAGAAAAAACAAACAATCGATAAATAAATAAAATATTATAAAAGTGTACAAAACGCAAAAATTATACAAAAAAAAAAAAATATATGATAAAAATAAAAATAAATTAACATTAAAATTTTATAATCTATCTATCCTAAAAATATTATACAAAATAATAAAGATTTTTAATGACAAAAAAAATTAAACCAAAGCGTACATAAATTATTATGTGATTTTCTGATAATATTAGACACGCATGTAGTTGATTTTATACAGATAGATAAAAAATGCTTTTGGCAATATAATAAAATGCTTTGGCAATATATCGTATGCGTATAACAATACAAAATACGGCAAGCAAATATTTTCTGACATACATGGCTAAAAAAAAAATTGCTTATATAGTATGGTCTCTGACTATGCTAAAGACGTGTATGAACCGTGCTAGATTTATTTTGCTATGACATTTTATGTATACAAGAACTATAGCAGCATATTTGTTACATTACTTTCTCTTGTTTAGCGCTGCTCACTGTAAATAAAAAAATATTTTGCTACAATGTGAATTTTCGTAATACAAAAAACTCCAGATTTGAAAAGAAACATAAGACGAACATATCATTGTTCTATGTGTAGTATTCGACGCGAGCAATCAATGTTTCACAAACGTATAAAAGTAGGAATAATGGCAAACTTTTAAAAATATACTCATGAATATACAATCTCTAACATACTGGCTCATATTTACGCAAATCCACGTTTTTATATTTTGTAACCAAAAAAGCATAAAAAACGTCAAAAAAGACATGCTGTTTTTTAAAGCAAAATTAACTACATTAGTACGTGTTTTTGCAAGATTTTGCTATATTTTAGTGTTCTTTCTCTGTGAAAATTCTGCGCCTTCGATATTTATGTCATATATATGTTTTTTTATAAAGTCATTGCTATTTGTTTATCATGTTTTGTAGTATTAATTCTTATTTTACATTAAGAACTTAACTTCTGACAAATATCAGCTGTTTTATCGTAGTAAAGCAACAGTTTTTTACACAATAACTAGATTTTATTAGCGCAAAACAATATTGAATACATTTTACGGTTTTTAGTTATCGCATATTTTGTTATTTTGTTGTTACCCGAGCAAATTAGCTTGCAAAGTATTGACTTGTTTCTTTACTTTTTAAGCTTTATTTATTACATGCATATATTTTATTTATACGCATTAGTATCTTTTTTTTCAATTATTAGTAGTTTTTTTCTCTTTTCTGAATGGTAATTTTTTTCCCAAAATTTGTATATATTTTTGGTTTTAACAAACAATTTTAAAAAAACTATACCCGGGTAAAAAAAACCAATTTTAGTATGCTTTTAAGGCGCGAGTTTTCAAATTGGGTGTTTTGTACAAAAATGGAGTGAAAATACAAAATGGGGGGAAAAATTACAAAAGGGGGTTGAAATTTTATAAAAAGTAAGTTTTTTACGTGTGATTTAACTATGTAAGGTACACGATTAAAAATAACATGTATATTAAAGTGGTGCTTATCTAGAAATATTGAAATTGGCATATTGATACTACCTTTAAATGCCTCCTAAATACTATGCCGTTCTAGTGTACGTTGCACTGTTTTAGGCAGAATTTCAATGTTGCTTCAGTATGTGTTGTTTTCTCTGAGGATACAGATACATTTAAATGGTTCGTTTGCAAAAAATATAAAAGAAAGCAAAATAACGAGACTAGGTTTTTTTCCCTATACTTTCATTACAGATTTAGAAACTGCACTAACACAAGGGTTTACAAAAAAGGGTTTTTTTTCTGTATCAGAGTAATATCTTGGTTCCATGTGACATTTAACTTGAAGAAGAAACTTAAAAAGATAAAGTAAAAGAACGAGTAATTTTTTTATAGATTTGTTTTTAACAGAGTAAAATTACAGCAAATCATACTACAATTTAATTAACGCGTTTTTTATTAGAAAAAAATAAATGTAGTTGGACAAAAAACTTTTTATGAATATTTTATGCAACAATAAAATAAAAAACATATTAATTGGAATAATCCAACCGATATCTGGCCTATCTCAACAAAAACGTACTTTAATCGTTGAATAAAACCTTTAAGATAATATTTAAATATAAACAAGCAATATTTTAAGGATTTTATCTAAATATAATTAAGCTGCTTACAGATAAGTTTACAACAGATAAAAATATTATGAAAGCACCAATTTATAATAGTTTTCAAGTAACTGATTTAGATCAACATATAAAAAGAACTGCAAATTTATGTCATCTATACAAATAATGTACTCTTAAAGTAAGATAGACAGTAATTAAAAGCATTTCAAAAAAATACAGAAAAAAGCACTGTGTTTTGAATCGTAATATGATAACCTTTTTAATGTAATTTATATACTGATTAGCAAAAGCAAAGTGGAATGCATAAGAGACGTGGTTTGTATATTTTATAATTTTGTACTAAGCAAAACATGCGTTTACTGTTTTCTGTTTCTACAGAAAAACGATATAATATCGTCAGTTTCAATTGACTTTACAAGCCAAAAAAGACTATGGGCAGAAAGAAACAAACAATCGACAAAACGCGGCTTCGCACATTTTCAAAAAAAAAACCATTTATACAGATTCTTTTTTTTCAAATGCATTTAGTATGTTAATACAGGATTTACATGTTTTTTTTGTTTCAGTTTTTTTTATTCGTAGAGTTTCAAAATTTTCTTCAAACACTTGACGACTTATAATATTTTCTTCTTGCACTTTTTATAAACTCATTCTATTTATGTTTTGTATTTTTTGTTCGTTTAAAAACATGACGTTTTATACAAAAAATAAGGGATGTTTGTAGCCATGGATTTTTTATTGTGGTATTTAACATAAAACCTGGGTTATTCGATATAAAACCTGGAGGAGTTACTTTAAATTGAGTTTTTTCAATATTATTATCTTTTTTTCATATTTAATAAATAACTACAAATACACACTCATTTATCGCACCCCGACAATTTTTTTGCCAAAAAATATAAGACGCAACCAGGATCTTTGATTTGCAGACTTGGTTATTGTAAAGGATAATCAAAAAAGGTCAAAGTTTGCAATTATACCAGACGAATTTTATTTGTATAGAAAACGAGTTTAAAAATGAATGGATGACATGCAAGGATTATAATAAAAAGTCAACAGACTTTGTTTCTTGATAAGAAGAATTACTTCAATTTAAAAGAGTAGTTGGAAATTTTTAATCGGTAGCAAGTAAAATGGATAAACTATGGTTTTTCGCGAAAATACGCTTGCACACAAGTGTGCACATATATGTGCATTTTCAAGAAAGACTTTTTGAATAAATGCAAAATAATGTGCATTTTCGAAGGGGTCACAACATTAGAATGCACATTTCTGTGCATTGTAAAGGGAGGTATAAAAAACAAGATGCACATATAAGTGCATGCTCTTTGGATAATGTTATCAAAAGTATTTTATACAAGTCTTCTATATTAAAAAAAAACTTGATACACATATAAGTACTGTATATAAAAGATTTACAAAAATGTATTTAGCCATTATGAATTATAATGGATCAATCGTAAATGTATAAAATCCTAGCTATAAAACGGAATAGTACACAATGACGTATATCATTATATTTGCTATGCATTTTGTATATTATCTAGAAATTTCTTTTATTCTGACTCGCTATTTCTTTCGTTGTACCATGTTTGATAATGTCAAATATTTATTTTGTATTACAACCAATGTAAAAAAAAACGTTATATTACTAACAATAATGCTTGCATAGTCTAAATGTAAAGCTTTTATCTACATAGTTCATGTTTTAAATTTAGCCATTGTCTTTTTAAGAAAATCAGAACCCTTGTTGCAAGCGGTAGCTTATTCCTTGTAATTTTTTATTGTCAGTAATTTTTTTTCCCACTATTCTTCTAAGATCTATATATCTTACTAGATAGGATCCATCTTTACTCGATGCATCTGCCTGTTCGTGTAGTAAAAACCTTTTTATTCATATTTTGTTGCGTTGTCATGTTAGAGCACTCGTACCCCGTCCCTATTATCGAATTTCTTCAATCTTTGCATTTCCTCGTTGATTTCCTTTTCTGTTTATTTAAAAAATTATTACTGGCCTGAAAAACATAGTTTCTAAATTTTTCTATTGCGTCATTTGTTGTACGCACAAATACTAGATAATACGGTTTTGTGTAAGTTTCTATAATATTACTTAGTTGCAAAGTAAAAATACCATCGGGTGTCTTTTTAATTGCTTCTTGTATTGTAAAAAGTGCTTTTTCTAATGTTTTATTGCCCCTAAAAGGCTTCCACATTAACTGTTAATTGCATCACTTTTTTTTGACCGAGGAGTTTTTAATTTCTTATTTACAATTAGCGTCCTTGGTCTGTTACAATTTCCACTAGCACGGCTTTAATTATACAACCGAAATGTAAGATTACTGAAAGATCCTCAGCGCTTGTGCTCTGTCATACCGCTTGCTTTAATATTTCTGATGATATAATTTTTACTAACTAAAATATTTAATTTTTTTTCTGATATATATAACATATTTAATTCATCCTACCGATTCAGTTATTTCTGTCGGTATATATGTTGGTACTGCTTTTTTTGTCTTTATATTTTTCCAAATATTTTGCATTCTTTAATTTTTCATTTTATGGTTGCTTTTTTTCCTTCAATAGAATTTTTTTCTTATTCAAAATAGATATTTTATACACCTCTTTGGTAAAATTCTGCACGTAAATTGCAACAGAGTTGTTTTCAATGTTCTATTGGTATATGTTTCTCTATTGACCCCATTGCCAAATACCCAGCACTTCTTGTTGTAGTTTTTTTTAACTTGTTTGTTCCATTTTCATTTTTATAATATTTGCACCTTTTTCTTTTTCTTTTTTGTTTTTGGCTTTTATCGCATGAAAAAATCCGCTTCTTCCTTTGGCTCCTTTCGATATTATATTTTACACTTTAATTGTTAGATTTTTTAATTCAACGTTACCTTGATCATTCCCAAAATCCTCTTTGATTTATCTTTTAACAGTGCTTGGTGATCAGTCCCAAGTCAAAACCTTCTTCCTTTGCTCGTGCATACACTTTGTTACTCCCTAAAAATCCCTAGCATCTTTTTATCGCTGCTTGTGGATCTAAATTCAATTTCGACTAATTTTTATAACGCCCAATATATTAACTTAAGCTCTCATGTCTGTTTTCTCTGCATCAGAACAGCACTCGAGCCTTTTATCACTGCGAATGCTTTCAGGACTTTTCCTTTGTGTAATCGCAAATCTTATATTTTTTTTTTCCCTTTAATGTTATTTTTATTGTTAAAAAATTCGTTTTACATTTCTGTTTTGCATTTTCTTTCATATATGTTTTTTACTTCCAACTTTGTGTTAGCTGCAATGATTTTCTCGTCGGATGCTCTTTGTAGCTTCATAACCATCCTGTTTTCCCTAGGGATGTCGTACTTGCATAATTTTTGTCTGTTATTGTACTTCAATTACAGCTATTACTTGCCGCATAATTGGTTTTATAGGTGCCTTCGTTGATTTTTACTTTTGCAAAGGTTTACTTCAGCACAGGAAAATTGCATTTTTCCATATGTATTTAGAATTCGATATCTATTTATCTTGTAATGACTTTATATATTCTTGTCGTGTTTTTCTTTTACTTTACCGTTTATTAGTATATCATCACATAAATTGTATTTCCTTTTCCCAATATGTCCCTACTTTCCCTTACTTAAATTTTTAGACGCACCATCGGTGCATATATACATCACATTTATATTGCATTTGTAATGTATATTTATCATTGAACTCAAAAGCAGTCTCTTACTTTTCTTCTTCGCGAATCTCAACCCTGAAGAATAATTCCGGCAAGTCGATGACTTAGATGCAACAGCCTTTTTGCGCTGCTCTTATATAATTAGCAATGGTTATAGCTATTTATTCTCTTTACTGACCAAATTTTTAGACAGATTAAATTTTGCACAAATCCAACCTCTTTATCGGATTTGTTGTGAATCTGATTAATTTCCGGCATTCTGATTTTGTATTATTGCTTTTTTTATCATTGATAAAATATGTCTGCCGTCTTTTTCAGTGTTTGCGGCATCTTCGTCATATTTTTATTTACTTTTTTTTCTTCTTTTGTGTAAAAACCCGATTCCTGTTTTGTAAAAACATAATTTACGCGTCAAACACTTCTATCATCAAGAAAAAAAAATATATATTGCCTTTTTTTAGTTTAAGTTCTGTAACTATTTTCTATATTTTTACTTTTAGAAGTCTTGTTGTTTGATGTAAGTCTGGTTTATTGCTTTTTGGCATGCTGTGGCTGGCAGAATGGACTGAATCCTTGCAAATGTAGCATCTTAGTATTTTTGCGTTGTTGGTCCTATATTAATCATTCTTTTTTACGGTCTTCTTTTCTTTGCAAATACCATCTCCTTGTTTTTTGTATTTCTCAATCAGCTTTTGTTTTTTCTCCTTTGCTTTTCGTCTGTTTTTCTCGACAATTACTGTTTTGTCTTGCTCATATTGCTCATCCCAATAAGTCTCGGTATTCACCACAAGTCACGTCTTACCCTTACCGTTTAATCTTCATTAGTTTCTTACTAGCTCCATACTTGTTTGCGGTATTGTGTCAACAGTATGCACTGTGGTTACTATTGACTTTTTTATTACAGCAATGTCGTTTTCTCTTCTCATACATAGTTCAAATAATGTCGTTGTCAATCTTATTGCTTGAACATTTTTGTATATCTTGCATTCTTTTTGTTTCGCTTAGGACGCCGTCAACTGTTAGTTTTTTATAGTTTTAGCGGATTATAAGAAGTCTAATGTCATAGAAACATGTGAAAATGCTTATGACATTTTGAGCAAAATATTCAAAGAATCCAGTTAAAAATTAGCTGAATAAAGTATATCAAGGGCGTAACCAGGATTGTTTTTTGATAGGGCAAAAAAAAAGCTAAAACAAAAAAAATATTTTTTTTTTTTTGAAAAATTCTAAAAGAATTTATAAAATACAAATTACTATAAAGTATGATTTTCGGGGGTTTTTTACGCCCCAAAAAAGAACTCCCCGTAAATCAGGCGAAAGATTTTCTAGGGGAGGGCATTTGCCCTCTTTGCCCCCTACTGGTTACGCCTCTGGAGTATATATATGCAAAATATAAACGAAGTATGCGCAAATTTCTGAAACTACATTCTCTAGAAATCACAAAATAGAGACAATGAACCCATATTTGTCAATACCATTTTTATAAGAATAAAAAAAAAATAAAAGCAAAACAAAAAAACATAACATAGAAAAATGATCTCTTATCTACTAGGTCGTATTCTTTGCGTCACTTTACAGTTTTTTATCTTCTTTTTCTTGTCATTCTTAGATAAAAAAAATCATAAATTCGCGGCGAGTTTAACCTTTAAAGAGAGAAAAGTAGTAAAGTGTGACAATAAATATATTTTTGCCTAAAGCGTTTCCCGCTATAAATTCAGCGTTTTAATTTTGCTTTGCAACATGTTTTTACATTTACCTCACGTCCCTAAAAAGGAGGAATTATTGCATTTATATTGCATTTTGCCTATTTAAAATGCAACTTGCACAAAAAAAATGACCCACAAGAACATGAAATTATAATAAGTATAGTTTTTTTTTGATTTCTCTTTTTCGATTCATTTATTGGTAAAGCATCTTAAAATCAATTCCATTTTTTCCTACAAATTATTTGCGATCTGTAGGAAATATAAGCCCAAAAGATATTATCATTGTGTTAGCAAATTTGTTTTCTACTTAAGATTTTGCGATCAACCAAAAAAAAAACCATTGTTAAAAAATTTTTTTAGATCTCTAAGAATAAAACTAATTCTGCTTGTCAACTATATTAAAAGAATATTTTTGTGGATGCTTTTACACATACGAGGTATCATCGATTACACCTTTTGTAGAATGCTACAGAATGTTATAGTTGATTATTGATTGTATTGATTTCTTCGTATTTATTATAAGCTTTTTTTGTGTTTTAATAACCCATATGCGACTTCAAAACGCAGAAGTGCAGTAGCGTAGCCAGGAATTTTTCGTGACCAGGGCTAGTCAGTGTTGTTCAACAAATATGACGTAAATTTGATTTATATCGTAAAAAATCTTGACTATTTTTATTTGAAAATTTTGTGTTAAAAATTTTTTATT
>JAQFYM010001044.1:0-41388 GCA_034694785.1 Agrenia bidenticulata
ATTTCAGCATCCTAGGTCAACCCTATCGAGAGTTATCGTGTCCACGGACGGACGGACAGACGGACGGACGGACGGACATTGGTGATCATATAAGCCCTAACGAACGGGCTAAAAATTAACTAAGGCCGCACCTTTCATACACTTTAATAGCTGGAGACTAATAACCAAACTAGTTGATGCTAATTATCTGTAATGGTAATAATATATTTTTTCTCTCCCATTATTAAAGATCTTGTTTGTTAATTTCGTTAAGAGATTAGCATAGAGATGTTTGTAGAGCAAGCACTAGACTTGTGATTAGCAATCCACCCTGGCCAAGTTTTTTTATATATATATATTTAAATACCGGTATTTAAAAAATTAGAATAACATTTACAATCTAAATGACACGTACAAAGAGTTAAACAAGCAATTTAAATAATTTCCTCTTTTCTCTCTCTCAAAGTTTTGAATGGATTTTTATTCCTTTCAAGCCTCTCTATTTGGCATGGTAATTGTACTAATAACTAATATGAGAAATAAGTAGCCCATAGTTTTATTATCATATTGTTATCTCCAACAAGGGTGGTTCGTAATTATTGGGACTTTCAAATCATCTATTTTATTTCTTTCTTTTATATCAACCCTATTGAATTTATTCTAAAACTATCGGAGAGAGGTAATTGAAGTAAGCAATCAATATCAATCAGCTTGAGTAATTAGTAAATATTCTCGATCTATCAACACACGGCATCAACAAATCAGAATGGATTTAATTTTTCTCATCTTAGTCTAACTACAATTATCAATCACGCCCTTAACCCTAAATTAATAAGGGCAGATCGCTACATAAGAAACCTAAATAAATAAATATTATTATCATAGCCAAACAATTTAAAAAATCGAGTTAATAAAGGCCTAAAGATAATAATTTTTAATCATCAAGGAGAATAAATTATACGGCAATGACTAACTATGATCAGATGTAATGACCTATTAAATTAGGTAACCTGATGGCCATAAATTAATCAAATCGATCAACGAATGATCAGTATAGAAAAGTTGTTTAAGATCACCGCGTCCTTTGTGAATGGCCCTTAATAAATAAGTAACTACATACAAAGAGATGAGAGAGTACACAGGGAGTTTGGGGATTGTTAAAAATGAGATTGGAGAGAGTTTAATAAAATAATGCTCAACTAATAAGGATCTGTTATTTATTTTGAATGTTTAAATATGGGTGATGATCATGATGAATGTGTAGGGGGTAGAAAATATCATTGGCTCTCCATATATCTCTACACAATTATAATTATTGGATGAGTTGGCCAAAATTGAGAATCTCTGGGGGCGACAATGTGTCACTCTTTTAGAATCAGGGCTGTAGGTGGAGAGGAGGTTTCAATTATAATTTTACCAATTAAAATAACTAAAACCTCCAAGCTCATTGACAATGCAGCATTTTCACAACTCGGTTCTGATTTTTCAACAGATTATTTTTATATGATTAATTTAAACGGAGTGTGAGGGTTACTGTAAGTGCATGTGCATTTTATTATTTTTTGAAGCACTGAAATTAAATCAGCGCCTGACATTTATTCTCCTTAAATAATAAAATATATCTTTGTTCTGTAGTTACCGATAGGAGTTGATTTAATTCCCTAATGCTCAGGTCATTGGCCTAATTACAATTGTTTAATTCAATTTTAAACAAGGAAGAGACACTTGCACTGGCAGTAAAAATCTTACACGCTTTACATTCTAAGATAACTTAAAGTTAGCTATTTGTCTATGTCATAATATTATATGGAATCTTATAAGAATAGAAGTAAAAATGAGCCGTGTCAATTTAAGAATAAAGAAATCAATAATTGGTTAATTCATATTTTGTATTGGCCATAGATTCAAATGAATAAATACATTTAAAATATTCTTTTATAAATACTAATATCATTTTGAACAAGTGACATGCATACATTCAGGAGAGAGAGAATTCTTACCAACGTCCCTGTCAGTGTCAACATGTCAAAGTCTAAAACAATTAAGAGAAATCTTCTTGTGTCTTTCAAAATTTATTTCTCACTCTAAATTCCCTAATCATAAATTGGACTTTCTCATCTAAACAGTTTCAAATCTCAATTCCAAAACGGCAACATAAAAACAGGCTACCAACTTTCAAAACCAATAGCAATCTGAATCAACTAGCTGCAAACTACGGCACTTGACTCAAACTAATTTACCACTGGCAATCAATAATAATCATCATCATCCCCATTGAAAATCACCAAAGAAAGAGATGAGAGATAAACATATTTATATTATTATACATATATCTCCACTTCCTATGGAATCCCGTGTCAAACCACCAGAAGCCAATCACATGGCAATCGCACATGAAGCATTTGCCCATTTATCAGCCAAATTATAATTTAGTCTCATCCCAATTTGCTTAATGAACTGAATTCATAAATCCACCTCTCCCAATCCTCACAATTAAGATTCTCTATGTACAATCCAAGATTTATTTCCCTAATTTTATCTCCCCTTATGAAATTCAGAATGTAAATGTGAGACCTTATTCTCTGAATGTCTGAATGTCAAGTTGACCCTCTGAGCGATGGTGATTGTCCACCCATGCGGGTATTAATATTCTTAATCCCCGATTCTCATTTGCGTCTCTCTCCCTCCTTGTTGTACGCAGATTTGGTGATTTCGGGAGAGTGTCACACTTGTCACTTTTGCTTATTAATGTCCCATCTCCTCCTACTCTCTATCTATACATATAAGAGCTGGGGTTGAAGAGATAGAAGATGAATGACAACTCGTTACTCTCCTGTCTCTCATCTCATCTCCCTCATTCGGAGAGTGTGGGACACATCACATGGAGACAATCACGAGTAATGAATTCACTTGACCAAACTCCAAGGGACAAAGTTTGTCCAATCCATTACCCCTTGTAGCTCATAGGGATCTCAAACCAGCGGCATCAGTCACTATACAGAGCTACACACTAAACTTTGAAGGGACACAAATCCACAATCCAAACAAGGAATCCAATTTCCCAACCTTCTCTTGTCCATAATAATTGGATTGAATGGACCACTAATAGAATACAGCTAGCAATGCCAACACTGCTTATCACATTCACAATACACCACCGGCACTTCTGCTACTCCACAAATTCCCTCATCTTAATAAACCCTTCTTAGCCACTCTGTCCCTAAGTTGTCACACATTTAAATCATCCTAGTTGATGGCAGAGGGTGTTATATAAATTTAGATACAGCCAACGACCCCACCGGAGGACAGCTTGACACTTTAAATTATTTTATTATCCAAACACAAGTCCATAATAATACACCAGACCAAACTGTCACATTGAACACGAGGAACTACACCAACACGATTATTTATAACATCTCTCTCCCATTTAAATTCTCAATGCTCAAAGAGTTGACTAGATTCTGCATAATCACAGACTACTCCTCACAATCTTGAACAACATTTCCTATTCATCACAAAAAAGCCCAAGAGAATGACACGACGACGATGGAGTCAACTTTATTCAACGTGTTATAAATACAGAAGAGTCTCGAGTCTGTCTCCCTGATGCTAATTATACTTAAGATTAGCCCTCCCAATACACAAACTCCCTTGTGTCTAAAAGGCCAGAGAAACCCAGTAGGGTCAAATGGAAAATCTCCCAATATCCTACATGTCTCTCTCCCATCATCGTCTACATTATAATAAAGAAAGGAAGGGTAATAATGTTATTATCTTTAACTCGTAAGACACATGTGTGAGTTGGTCTTATTGGTATTGATGTAGTTGGTGAGGGTGACGGTGGCACATTCCCTTCTAATTCTCTCAAACTCATAGCCGTTAAACGTCTCAACTCGGCGAGTGCAATACTTTTTTCCCTTTTGGCAGTCCCAAATAAAATGGGGGTCAACCTAAAGGAGAGAGACAAGCTGAAATAAATATGCACACTCTCGCAATACGGAGACTAGCCGTGCTGAGCAGTCTTAAAACGTCTTAAGACTTAAGACGTCCGCAAGAAAAGTTTGTACTGTAGAGCCTTTCTCAATTTATTAGTATTTACATGTGCAGAGAGAATCCATTCTAGCCTGTAATCAATGCACATGTAGCGAATAAGGTGATTTTGAATATCTTGTTAGTTATGTTCAAGAACATGCATGACGTGTGTATGTGTGATGATGATGATGATGATAGTGTCTGTTGACTTTTAGAGTGTCCATGTCGAGTTGCTATTTAGTGCAGAGGGAGTTCTTCTTTTACATTTTGACGTGCTAGATTGGATTTGTTTCTGTATCTTTAACCCTGTTAGAAATTACATGCAACCTCACTAGACTACATCTATATAAATATATCTTATGGGTACATGTTTGCTTATTGGCATTTCGGGATTGGAGATCATGTATTTTACTTTGGGGCTTTCAAAGGCTTCCTTCTCTCTTATTAATGTTATTATAATTGTAGATCTTGTTACACACAGGGACAGTATGACATGTCTCCATTTGGGACTGCAATTCTGTAATTAGAGATATATGGGACACACACTCTCTTATTCACATTATTATTATCTCTATCTCTCGAGTATACAACACTACATGTCATTAGCTCAATAAGCTCTTCGAACATTCAAAGCCCTTGTTCCAAAGAACAAGGGCTCGTCCATAAACTCCGGGGTCCACTATCCATACGACTCTTAAATGAATGCGAAATAATCGATTATTTTATATCTTTGAGATCGGAATCCTCAAAGGACTGTCTAATATCTATGGATGCCCCCCACCTAAAAAAGCGAATTTCCTCTAATTTTGTTAATTGGTAGGGCTAATAATTTTTAAGCTTCTAGAACCCATAAGGATATATGATCATTTCTAATGTCTATAGATACGTGTGGATCAATTTTCATTGATTATGAAATGACATGCCAAAATCTCAGATAATTTATCTCAGTTTGATGATGACATGTTTGTGATTAGGTTACATAGGGTTGTACTCATTCTTCGACGCTTCATTTACAAACTCCATTCATTCCCAACTTGAAGGTAGCACCAGTTAAATATACTTGACTGCTTTGAAACATAATTAAATAGTATAATTCACCATTCAACATCATCAATCACTTTTAAGAGTGTGTAAAGTGTAATGTGGTAGTCGTTAGCTAACACGAGCAAAGACCACTTACTTTCAACAGAGATTATGAAATTTTAAGAAACTTTATAAGTAATTACACCTTGGTCAAAAATAAACCATAGTCATTTAAGACACACGTCTATTAAAATCCAAAATGAAGTAAACACTAGGGCGAAATTTCAGACATTTGTCACCAAATCCAAAGATTGTACCCAAGGGGCGTGGCTTGGCGACTCTCATTACCGAATTAGAAAGTTGGAGGAAGGTGGCAGAATACCCACCACATCTTCTTCAACCCGAATACAAATACTACCACCTAGAAAAGCACAAGTTGTCCCTGCCTTTGAAAGCACGTGGTCTCTTGTACAAATTCGGAGATCCGTAGTACATTGTACGGGTAACGGGTTTTCTCACTCTTAAAAAAAGTCCCGAGTATTTTTGTCCCTGAAAATGAGCGTGTAGGAGTTGGAGTGTGCAGAACTGTAGCTCAACCCTTTTAGTCTTCATTTAAAATAGAGGGAAACATGTCTATGCACTTTCCGCTCCTATAGCCTATATAGTACAAAAGGATTATCTAATACCACCCCTTCCACTACACCTTTATAATAGTCGGATTGAGATAAGTGGCTTAAGCTCACAAGTTTACATTCTAAATACTTTATCTTTTTGGTAATACTGTGTGTAGCAGGTGGGAAATAAAGTTTACACGGAGCTTTAGCCTTTACAAATGCAGTCTAGGAATTATTTGTTTTTTAATGATAACAACCACATTTAAAAAATCCGTACATAAATTAACTATAGGAATTGATTGTCTAAAGCCAAAGGCTCAAACTTGATCCCTCTATCTTCTTATTGATAATCCATTGTTTGTAATATTTGGGACTTGACGTAGGAGATGATGTAGTATTGTGCAGAGACATTACCAGTTCAATGATTTATGAGTGGATTAGATTAGACTTGGAAATGCTGTTGAAGGAAGTCGGGATGGAAGTGAGTGTCACTACTCCTTGATGATTCTAGATTCTAAACCCTCTGCTCACCCCTCTCTGCTTTAAACTATCTGTCAAGGAGTATTAAGTCAAATGTAAATAAAGCCCAGCACCTTATTACAATCTTTTAACACCGAGTGGGATTTAGGGGAGCAGTCTAACCTACCCGGTGTTTTTTATTACAATCTAGAGAAAAATTGCAGAAACGTTGCCATCTACTTCTTCAAATCTTTTAATACAAATTCAAAGTCTTAAATCTGAAATGTTTTTTATCTTAAATACCAATATTTATTAGATAAGAATCTTTTAATTATTTCATCAGGATATGTAAAGCATTTAAAATAGTGTCAACGTTTTTAGATCCCCATTCCCAGACAGAGTTGAGATTTTGTCGGTCTTTTGAACTGTTTTGACAGGTTGACTATTGTGGGAAAGATCAAATATAATTGTGAATAATAGTAAATGAACGAGGACTGAATTATGTAAAGTCAAAAGTCAAGACGGGAGAGGAGTTTATTATTAGCCTTATTGTTATTTGCGTGGTTCACTGGTAGTGTGATATACTCAAGAGGGGGAATGATAATTAATTCACAGACACGGCCCAAAAGTCAACAACATAGACGACAATGAAACCCATTCTCTATTCTATTTGAATAATATTTTGAAAACCGACATTTTCAAAGGAATAATTTAAAACCTCCACACTTTATCAACTACATCTTAATGAGCTCTCGAAGTTTACAAAACATTTACAAAAAAAAACTTCATAGTAAAAATAAATTTAAACCCATTAACACAACTTCCATTAAATTTTATACGGAATAGCAACCATTTAAAATTTTAAAATAAAAAAGCCAAATGGATTTCACATTTAAAAAACGACCTTCTCAACTCCATTTCTCTCAACTCGTCTCTTTCAAGACTTTGTAATAAATGTCGTTAAATATTTTCAGCACAAAAGGCCTCTTCAAAAGTGTTGAGTCTAGTCAATCAATTTAATTCTAAACAATATTTCAAAATCCAAAAAACAACAAGTTCCCTAAGTTCTCTCGTCTCCATGTCTAAAGGATATCGTTAAAATGAAGAGATGAGAATATGATGTAATCTATATGCATAACACCCTCATTGTTATTCTAAAATCCGTAGCAAAGCATACAAAACTGGAATGAAATGAGAAATCAACCCTTGGGTGATAAATTATAATAGCACACTAAGCTAAACAACACAGGAGAGACTCAATATTTCAAATATTTTACACAAGCGTATCAAATACCCTTAAAAAAGGCCCCTTCCCCCCTTAATATCCAAATATAAATTAGCCCCTTCCATTAGAGATCACCAAAATATTATGGACAAGCGACTATAATGATTCCTAAATCCATCAAATCTCCGTCCTATTCAAATTCTCTTCATATTGCCAAATAATAATAAATCGTTTTTAAATTTACGTTTCACTTATAGCAAATGGATCATAATAATCATTATGTATCAATCCCAAATTTCACACACAAGGATCGTGTCCGGAATGACATGTTCCATTATTATAATTCTGTTTATAACACTTCCCCATGCAAAAACAAGATTAATACTTCCCTGTGAAACTTCATTTAGCCTGATACCTAATGTTTATCTATAAATATGAAATAGAAAACCCGATAGGGTCACTTCAGGTGAAACTGTTTCAAATCCTACTTTAAATTTGAGACTTTAGTCTCATAAGCTACCACTATGCCAAATTTGATGCTTCTAAGCCTATGGTTCAAAATCCCGTTATAAAAACCCGAATCGGGTTCTATGACACCGAATTTGCTCATATTCGAACTTGACGTTCACATCAACCCAACGTCGGTTTCAATCAGACAAGTTCAAAGAGAGTTATAGTGTTGACGGAATCAGACATGATGCTATAAGTCTCTCGGAATCGGGCTAAAAAGCTGCTGCAGATTTATAAAAGAATATGTCGAGGATATTTCGGAAACTCTGGGCCCTAAAGTCCAGGGCAAATAAATTATTTACTCTTTCCATAATCAAAGAGGATTTTGGGGTTGCTCCTCTGCTCTTTACTGGACATAAAACTGGAAGTTGCGGTTCCATCTGGAGGACTCGGGCCCGTTGGGTCTACTCTTGAAATAGCTACAGCCTTGTATGACAAGGACTAGAAACTATAAAGCCCCGGTCTCTTCTAATCCCGAGTGAATATCTCTCTATATATTTATAATTCATATAATGGAGGTGGTGATTGAGATGTAAGAGCCGGAATGTTGGGGACGAGTGTCCTCTCCTCCCCAGAGTCCTCAACCTACAAAATTAATCTCCAACAGTCTTCGCGTTTAGTCTACAACTGCTGACCGACCTTGTGTCACACCCTCTTGGAAAACATGGATGATACACAGGCCCTTATTTATATACAGAGTGCACCAGGGGATTAAACATTGGAGAATTTGGCCAGGATCAAAGAGCCGAGGGTCGCAATGGTATCACATCAACGGATCTACTGGCCAGATCCAATGTCCTCCGTCATTTTAGATTCTCAATTTTAAACTGGAAAC
The DNA here is from genome assembly GCA_034694785.1 of Agrenia bidenticulata. NCBI lineage: Eukaryota > Metazoa > Arthropoda > Collembola > Entomobryomorpha > Isotomidae > Agrenia > Agrenia bidenticulata. The sequence continues at coordinate 8,681 of JAQFYM010001044.1, forward strand.
CTTGCTATTGTCAAGCAAGGGATTCCAATGGAATAAGCCCCTTGACAAGACTGACAAGGCCTATATGTAATAAGGGCTCTTAAATTTGTACCAGCCGAGCAGAGAGGATTAATACTCTTAATAAAGTCCCAAATTGACTGACCTTATGGATAGAATGTGTCATAAATGAATTTAATTAAGGTTCGGGATTATTATACACTTCCATCACTGTCTCAATGATCGGGCAGAGGGGGAGGCTGACAAAATACTCGTCTCCTCTCTAATACTCCAAATCCTGCATTTCAATCCATCTCCTTTAAGAGGGTGACAGTTGGAGAATATTTCGAGCCCATATCTCAAGGAGCAGGACAAGATAGAATACATTCTATTGTTGTACATAAGTATCAAATTAATATCCGTATCAATCTCATAAATTTTCCCTTTAATACTTGTACCAATAGATTCTATCGCTTGTTCAATCCTACATCACAGTCCACGACAATACGACCACAACAACAATCTCAGGACGAGTAAAGAAAGTTTTTTATAAAGGCTACCAAAAAATGTATTTGAAAAAACTAGTCCCTTGTCAATGCCATACTTGCATGTAGATATGGAAATGTTCGAACGTTGAGGTCGAGTGGAAAAGTATTTGTGAGATGATAATGACAGAGGGTGACAAGTTCGAGGTGATTGAGAGAATGAAATAATAAAGCGGTGGTGGTGATTGTACAGCATAATAGCTTAATCAACTTATGTCAACCTCGTCCAAAGCCCCGTTTGTCACATCCGCGTACAATGAGCCCAGATGACATTGACACATTCCACTCTCTGCGGTTATTCCATGCACCAACTCTGACAACTTACTCCTAATTCTTACTAGACACTTTATGACCCTATTATAGACAATCTTATCACATGGATTAACTACACCGAGATGGATTTCAATCTTTCAAAATAATCCCCTCAACGCCCTATCTCCATAGCGGATAAAAAATAATGTGTAAATCAAAGAGCCCATTCCAAACTACAAATCCTCCAAGAAGAAAGTTAATGTTCTAAAAACCAGATGCTGCATCAAAAATAGGAATAAATAATTCATAGCCCCTCAACCATAAACTGAGCCCTAGTTGATACGTGTAACAAAAATCTACTCTACAAGACTAGCACCAAGACCAGAAGGAGATGATTACAGTTTCCCTGCTTTCTCCACGTGCATTGCATCCATATCTCATACTTTCATACATTATACTCACATAAAAGCCAAAATTCTAAAACATATCAGACCCAATAATAAACACACATCCTTTATTTACATTCAGGGCTAGTGACATTGAAACTGTTCTCCTTTTGGAAACCTCTCTCAGAATCTAGTCCACCCTGAACATTAATTGATAGAGAGAGTGTAGAGTAAAATCAGCTTTTAATAAAATCTCCCATCCCATATTATAAACGATGGAATGAATTATTCATAAGGATGTGATATTGTGTGTCTCTACTCTACTCTACGCTTTTGGGACACGATCTCACTGGGAAAAAGTAAATTAAATCTTGTCCCTCCCCCTCCCTTAAAAACTAATACTCTCTCAGTTTACATTAGAGTCTCACTAGAGAAACCCAAACCTCCACCACCACCCTATGGCAATCCCAAATCCTGTGAGTAATAATGACAAGGATACTACCCGGTAGCGGGTAAGGTACTATTCCATTGTCAATGCGATATATTAAATTATGTAGGGAGAGAAAGCGGGTGGCGTGCCATGTCACCCTCAAGACGTCTCTAACGACTTGTAAGAGGAAAGTTTATCGTTCCAGAGCAGAAGAAACCGCGAGAGTTGATCACACAAATAACACACACTCACACCACCATCAACTTTCTCCTACGCTTCCCTTGGAGAGGAAAACCCGGAGGGGTCATTCACAAATTAGGATCACTAACTCAAACCCCCGGTGTTACTCTCCCTCGCTTGACTCTTATAGCTTTTCTCTGGGATGAAATATGGCTTGTGTGCCTTGAGATCCCCCCTCAAGCCTAAATTACACACCGCACACACCTTTTACTACTCTCTACTCTACAGGACTGAGCAGAGGGTGATTGAGAATGTTTGTAATGATTTCAGAGAGGTAATATGACGGATTGGAAAAAATATCAGACACCCAAAGCTATAAAACCGCAGAGGGCCCTGCTCAATCTTGGCTCGAGCTAATGGATTTTTATTATAAAGCTCATCTTCCTTGTCATGAATTACAAATTCAGAACAGAGAGAGAGAGAAAGCTGGAGAAAGTTATTGGCTAGGAGATACTAGAGTTTTTTTTAACATCTTTATTCGTAGAGGAGATATGGATTTATTTTTAGGGCTGGGATTGATTGGTAGGTAGGATGGACAGTTTTATAACTCCAAATGGGCCTGGAGACTCTTGGAGATTTTCTTCTATCTCCTCCTAAAAGAATAATCTATCCCTTGAGAAGGTCAATTTAGAATCCGTATCCACACACAACTTTCTCACTTTTTCTTAGACATCATAAATTCTGGGATCCCTTCCTCTCCCTTGAAGCTATAACGAATTCAACCTAAAAATATACACAAGTCCAATTTTTTCACTTTCCCTTGTAAACAGAAAGCATAAAGTTAGTAAGTTACTTTCGAGATCGGTTACTACCCAGACACCCTGTATTTATTTATCCCCCCTGCCATAGCATCGCTCTCTCTCTCTCTCTCTCTGTCTGTGGAAGTTGTGTAAAGTGTTTAGAGTTCGGATTTGTGAGGTCTTGTTTTGGGCTGTTGTGTGGGTTTGGGTTCCCAAGAATTTTGTGTGCTCGTGTGATGTGGTAGAGGAGGTAGGACGTATCGATTTCCATCCCATCTCATTTATATTGCTTCCCTTTGTGGATGAAACAATCTCGGGGTGAGGAAGAAGAAGAGATGATGGAGAAATCAAACTCGCTCACATCCATTTCCCTACTCCTCTCAATTCCACCAGCCCAAACTTATGCACAGAGAGACACGTCAATTTATACAACGGGCTTTTCGAAATATGAAACTGACAGGTGGAGTTGGTACAGAGAGAGCGGATGATATCCTTATTATCCCATTGTCACATAAAATCTACTGCTTGCTAGCCCATTAACTCATTCCTCCCCATTTTGGAAACAAAAAATGATTCAATATATCATTTCATTTTTTTAGGGTAAAAAATAAAAATCCATTTGCAGTCCCAACTGCAATGGCTTAAAAAAGAGAGAGCTATGGAATCCCTGGAGAATGAGAGTCCAGCAATCTCAACTTGATAATCCGATTGAAATGTGATGGAACAGACCGGGCCGGCCCTTGTGAGGAGTAGCTATTTATCAGTATTAAACTAATAAATCCTTCAATATATTCTTTAGAGATCCGTTTTGAAAGTTTCCGGATTAGTCCCTGTCAGCCACCCAACAGTGGGAATAAATAAATCTGACAGAGGGTCACGACTACATCAAAAATGCATCAGTCTCCATGTCCGGAGCAGCTAAAGCTTAGGGGAATTAGAGGGTCAAGGCTTTAATAATATTTCCTCCATTTCCTATAGGAAATCAATCATTTGGCCGTACTTGAGCTTTTAGGGTCACACAACTCTATAAAAGAGCAAGGGATGTAGGACGAGAGTAGAATTGTGTGTACAACATGATCAACATCAAAACTACTATTATGGGACTTGTAATCATAAGGGCAAAGAGATGCCCCCCTTCACTCTCGCAAATAAAGTGTCACAAAGTCATATGGCCTTCCCGTGGGATCAAGGGGCAAACCTTTCCGGCCCAGCTATTTGAGACTCACAAGGGATGTCAAGATTTATGGCCAGTGGGGCTATGCAAACTCTTTTGTTCATTAAAAGCTGTTAGTGGTAGGGGCTGTCCTATTTCTCATGTCTTGGCATTAATAAGTGTCACAAGTTTTTCAAGGCTCGATCTACTTGTAATCCTCTTCTTTCAGGCGAATACTACAACCTGACAACCCTCTTACCCAAATCCCTTTAATTAGAATACACGAATAAGATTTCGTTTACAAACATGTTGTGCAGATCTTATACAATGTTTCCTTGAAATAAATCGACTTAATCATTCCCATTTCGCTCTAATTACTTAAAATAGAACACTACAGTTAAAAAGTCATCCCAGAACAATAACTAATAAACCTTCTCTCCGCCTTTCACAAATCAGACCCTTTCTCAAAGGGCATTGTCAAAGTTTGAGTTGTTCAAGCAGAGAGGACCTCACTAATTAATGAATAAGAGAGAAGGAAGAACTCTCTATTACGTCCCACTCTTGGACGAGCAAGTTTACCACGGCAGAGAGTGAGAAAACAAAACATCACCACCACTGCCAACAACCTGCGATAAAACAAAGTAATTTCCAGCCCAGAAGAGTCTGCAATGAACAGAGAGGAGAGATTGAGAACAGAAGCCCCCCGCGGGCAACCGGAATACATTTCTCGGATATTTACAAGAAATAATAAATTATTAAATCCATTCGCCAGAGACAGCTTCTCCCTCCAGCTACAGACCTTTCTCTCCATTCCCAGAAACTCTCTTGAGAGGGATACACACAGTGTCACCCTATAGATTTCAACCACAACGTACATATGATTCATAGTCTTTAAGAAACAATCTCAGACTGATACTTGATCACATGATATCATTTGGTCTATAAAGGAAATAGATTTCATATGCTTATATAGTCCACTGTTGGTTGGTAGTGCCGCCGCTGCTGCCGACTATCTCCAGCACAATTTCTCCTCCGAGATGAAAGGGAAAGAAGAACTAAAACTGACGGAATGAATGGCCCACAACTTTCCATTAAAAAGGACAAGAAATCATTTCCCTTTTATCTCCTTTCTCTCTTTGATGAAGGAAATACGTGGTGGACACATGGCAGGTTCAGTGTTTCCCAACTTGAAACTCTAGCATCAAGAGACAAGTCTGGAACCCTTTCTCTGCACCTTAACACAGCTCTCGGACTTTGGCTATACTGTGTCCAGCTTCACTACCCGTTGGTCAACCGTATCTTTGAGGAAGGGTAAAATGCCGAGTTTGGACAATCCCTCTGGTCCTCAAGGAATTCCACGTCTTTTCCACCATCTCCTTGCTCAAAATACTCGTCCTCTTTCTCTTTTATCCTTTGGATCATTAGGGACATACATGTCCGCTACACAGAGATGGAGAATCCACTTACTTACATCAACATTCAACTTGTTCACTCGTTTTCTTAAAAAAATCACGAGGAGATTGAATAAGCCAACGCGACTCTACGATTATATATGACAGCATCTCCTATGTTCTTATGTCTATATCACATACAGCTCAAACGCTCCTTGACGATTTGTACAATGCCAAAAGGAGCCTAGGACAATACTCTGCTGAGCAGAGTCTGCTCTTTCCATTCCTACCGCCTGGGTCTCCTTAAAAATAACGTCTACTCTAAACTCTATAGCTGATGGAATACAGTCGCTTCTTTTCGTCTGAGATATCAATGAAGATTGAAGGGGTTGTAGCTGAGACATGGTCGAGAAATGTCCTAAGCATCTCCTACTGTCAACTCAAGCTCTTTGCGTGGGTCGTATAAATTACGAGAAGCCGTGGTGCAACAGTCACACAACAATTCCATAGAATCTTCAACCAAAAACATGAGCCTTTTCTTCCAATAATAACAATACTGATCCATATAGGATTCCAGGGGAAAGAGTCAATCCTTATTCCTCGTCTTGGTAAACATCAAGGGGTCATCCAGACACTCTATCCACGACCTCTTATCTATAAGTCAGAGTTCAAAGAAAGTCATATTCCTAACATTCCGCTCCCTCGTAGATTAAAATAACTTTGGGCAGAGAGATGATTTAAGGGTACGGGAAACTGATGCGTAGTTGGTCTGGATGAAAACCGGGTATTTCACAACAGATATTGAAAGGGACAATAATATTTCCAGACAATTTTCCACTCAGTTTACCTAAACATCTGTACACAGAAATTGGCTGAACTCTATACTCGGGACTGAGTGAAAATGTGTGTATCGTATTCTATATTACATAGAGAGCCAAGAAACGACGGAATACCTTACATCCTCGAGAGAGACCTTTGAGACACAATGTTAGATGCGATTCGGTGCTTCGTTACTCAGTAAAAGAAACTATAAACCATACATCATGCATACTAAATTAATATAGTCTCTGACACTCAATCCCCAATCACATCTCAACTATCCACCAATTCCAATCCCATTTTAGGCTAGCTGCATGAATATCAACGCTCCTTAGTTTACGAACAGCCCATGAAAGCAACCTGGATCCAACTTAGCAAGATAAATATAAAGTTATTCGAGCATTAAATTCAAAAAGTAAGTTTACCATGGAAAAGTACGCACGGAGAGTGTCCAATGATGAGAATTGTAAATTCTATAGAAATGAAATGTTTTGAAAGTCGGGGAAAGGACAAGTCGGGCTGGAAGTACGCAGTGAAACTTTGTGGAGACCTGGAATGATCTAGTCTACTACAAGGGCCGTAGACAGAGAAGTTGCCATTCCCCTCATAGTCACACACTAAAGCCCCCTCATATTCATCAATCCAACTTTCCAACTAATCTTCAACTCACATTAGGAGCGAGTAGTTTAATAAATATTGAAAGTATCAGAAAGTTAAATAGAATCCCTCGAAAAAAACGGCCCTCTCTCTTCCTCCCCTTCACAACTTGTAAGGAGGTAAATAAATTCCCTTGACTTTCCTTCCCGTATTTTTTGGCTAACTTTTCGAGACTTTTGAGCATTACACGCTCTCACCATATTATCCAGAGAGAAAGAGAAGGAAATGCTAGAGACACTAAATCTCTGACAGGGACAAGATTGAGGGAGCTAAGCAATCCATGTGGAAACTTTATCTCATTTTTTTTACGAATGAAATCAACTCGATTTATCTACACGAGAAAAGGGGGACTCAACATTTTTATCGTTTTTACGTTCAAGGGATATTTATTTTTTAAATATATGAAAATACTCACACACATCTAGTCCACGTATGTACAAGGATGGAAATATGTTTCTTAAATCTTTCCTTTTAACTATAGAAATACTTTGAGGGGATTAGACCAAATCTCTCTGCCCCCTTGGAGAAACAATAATAAATCAAATATAAACTACCTTATTATAGCCACACTTTCTTTATGGCCGAATACATTTGCAACCTATGAACTCTGACATTGAACGAAAATAAAGAAAGAGATCTTGACATTTTATTACAGCTTGTTTGTGAGAGACTTGCTATTTTCAATGCTCTGCATCCAGCCTTTCCCTCAATTGAATACCAACCTACAGCCTACAAGGGAGATCCAGTGCCACGGCAAACCCACTCCACCGTGATAAAATAGCGAGAAGATATGAGAAATGATGATTGGAATTGAAATGATTTTCATGTAGTAAACTAGTAAGTATGGGCAAGATTGGACCCAGTGGAATTGTTAAGTAAATAATATGCAAAACAAAAGTGAAGTTGAAACGGTGTTTTTAAGAAATGCTCTCTCTCTTTTCATTATTTTGTAGATATGATGACGGGGATGTTTGAGAACTCGGGGGGATAGCAATTCAAAATGCAGATAACACCAGAGAATAAAAGGGAAACTACATGCAACTCCTCCACAGATGCAAAGAACAAAGGCTTTCTTATATGACTTAATTAATTTTAAAACTCATCTTCTCTCTCCCTAAGAGAAATTGAGAGACTCTACAGCAAAACTCAAACCACTTACTACACGCTCTGCGCACCCGTAATAGACTATGTCGGCTCTATCTTTCCCTATGCAAATTTCCCAAAGTAAATTCATGCAAAAAAAATATGCAAATACAAAAGAAAACGAGTCTGCTTTCCCTTTTAAAGAGCTCCAACATATTTCCCCAACCCTCCTTTATCTCATCCCATTTATGTTTTTAATACCTCACTCAATACCGTTAATGTCAAAATATAATTAGTTCCGGAATACATGTACACCCCCGACTATATTATATCTGAGCACATGCTACACTAGGAACTACTCTCAGGGTGACTCCTCAATTGACTCTACTCTTACGAAACTTAAACTGCCACGAGATTTCATTATATCCTCCCTACACGTGTTGGTCTATGTAGAAAAGCCTATAAGCCAGGCGTATATACACTTTATTACATTAAGCTGTAGATTCCAGGCTGGAATTTCCGGGTCTGTGAATTTCATTAAAAGTCGGCATTATAGAAATCCTAAACTGGATGTAAAAAGGAGAATAAAACAGAGATTTTTGTCCTCTAAATTAGTTGAGAGTATTTCGGGTCGGAGTGTTTTACATATATTTGAAATTCATGAATCCCCATCATTTCTCATCAACTTCAACCCAAATGAGGCCAAGTCGGTCGGGGGAGATATTTAAATTCCTCAAATCTCTTGATCATCAAAAACCTTTCGCTCAAGATTCTGTGGGGGGACGTTTTTGAAATGATTTTAAAAAATTTTTAAAATTTATTCAAGTCAATAATTACTGGACTGTATATGATTTGATTTGATTTTCAAATTTTAAAACCCTCAAATATCTTTCGACATATCCTCCCTCATTCCTCACAGATTCAATAATACGCATTCATAAAGAATCAAACCGAGACTTCTCAAAAGCATCGAAAAAGGCTACGAGATTTTGTGAGAAACTTTATATTTTTAATTAATTTCAATTCCAACGCTTCGTCGACTTCATCTCTCCTTCAATTCAATTCATCTCTCTCCACACTTTTCTTGCAAGTTCAAAATAAAAAAAATCATACAATCATACTACATTGTATGCTATAAGGACCCAGACCATCTTCCCCACCACCGCCTCCTTTTCAAATCATTTCCATGAGAAGAGGGGATATGATATTTACCATTTGGTCATAAATATGTAATACACTCTTATGAAACCACTCTCTTAGTAATCGATAGACTTTTCCCTTCCGTTTATTCACTTTTTTTTTTACTATGGAGCCAAGGAAAGCTGAAAGGGAAAGGGGGAACGGAAGCTACAAAGACAGACGAGCCAGAGAGAGAGAGAGGATTAACTACAGTCAACTCTTTTTTTTATCAACCCTTTTTTTTCTTTGTCCCTCAACACAAGTTTAGGCTCATACCGCTTTGTACTTAATCTTTTCTTGCTTTTCTTTTCAAAGTAAAAAGGTCCCACTGTATTTAAAAAATTGGGAGTTTTTTTTAGTCTGTAGTTTTTTTTGGATTCAGATGGATAGAGTAAGAGGATTTATGTGATCATATCTTTTCTTAGTTTTCAGCATAAAAAGTTCCCACTGTATTTACAAGTTTTTATTTCTTGTTTTTTTTGGATTTAGATGGAAAGAATAAGACGATATATGTGATTGGTTTCTTCTTTCAAATCCCCTATTATTACATTGGCTTATAGGAAAGATATCGGGGGGAGGGAAAGAAAATTCAATTGATTGGAGGATTTTCAAAATCCGATTTGCCAGAAACGCTGGATAAATCGACTGTGGCTTAACATTGAGATGAATTTGATTAGCAGGGAACTTTTCTGATTCTTTTTTAGAACTGCTTTGGAATTGAAAGAGCCTCGTAACACTTTTTTCCCCATGCTTAGGAGTTAGCACAACTCAAGGCTTAATATCCAACAACGTTCGAGAGAGGGAGAAAGTCAGATTATAAAATTGGCCCTGACCTTGCCCTAAATATTCTATGAAAGGTCAAATAGTCATCCTACTCTTAGAGGATAATTCCTAGATGAATTAAGGAGATCCTTGGCTTCATTTCTCCAGTTTAGAAAGTTGTGATGCTTTCTTTTCGAATAAACTTAGCATGTACCTAAAAAGATTTAAAGAAAACTTCCAACAGCCTTGGATTTGACTGGGTTGGAAATGTAATAGGACTAACTTTATAATCAATATGACACAAACTTGGTGATGAGATGAGTGTATAAATATTTAAATAGTCGTAAAGTCTAGCCCCTCATAAAAGTCAGCTTAAATGCACAAACTTACATAAATGTTGAAAAAGACCGGATTGAGTTGTCAAGTATTTTCCCTCAGGGTTTATCTCCAAATTAAATTCTTATAAAAGGACCCAAAATAATCTCTTACCTGTAAATAAAAAAAGAGATAAACACAATTAGCACTTTAATACTCATCCTTTATTTACATACTAAACAAATCATTAGACACCAGGAAAAAGCCTTCGTCTAGCATTAGAGTTAAACCAGGAAAAGCATGAAATACCAGGTTTTACATTCATTCTTAAATCTTGACATTAAATTCCCTTCATAAAAATTCATGCCTCTTTTTCATACCAGGCTAATGAATAAAATACATCTTTAGCCCTCCATAAGAAATGCATGAGCCGAAATACATGTGTGTAAATATTTACATTTTATTCACATCCCCGACAAATCATCTCCAGCACGGCTTATTACATCCCACTGAGCAACCCCAAATTTCTTAGTCAAAACCCGGAACCGGGTATGTCATCTATCCGTTGCATCTTCAAAAATATCTTTTCCGCACTTCAGGGACTGAGAGCTCCTCTTTTCTCTTAAATCTGTTTTTTTTTGCTCAACTCAAACTTTTCTAGATCTCCTTTCTCTCAAGCGTTGCTCAGTAATCCACCTCTGTCAAGGAGATGAAAGTCAAATCACAATGCCAAATTGCATGTGTACAAGTCAACCCTCATTTCTCGAGCTCTTAGGACAACTGTGACTAAAGCCCACCAACAACCCACTTATGCCTAGAGTCCATTAAAAAAATCGAGGAACTGAAAGGATAATCCCCTTATGGCAAATAACAAGATGATAACTTTTTACAAGTTGGAGAAATGAGGGAGGAAATTGAATTTATCAACGTAACATCAAGTCATCAAGTAATTCCACTCTACTATATCCTCTCACTTCCCTCTAATTAGTTTACAGCTATCTCCTGCCGACTAGGAACTGAGCCTCCGTCCATAGTTAATAGCTTTATAATACCTTCAGAAAGAGAGGGTTTCAAATTAGTGTTATTAAACCATAATAACTCCCCTGTACTTATTCCATACTTTTTTCCACGTCCCCTCTTCCCCCTGGTTCTCCAATATACCTTTTTGACTCTTTTATCTGTGGACGTAAATGGTAAATGTGTAGTGCTTTTCATCCTGTCAGTCCATTACTATATTTAATAGGATAAAAAGCCATTACACCCCAATTCTGCTTGATGTACACTACCCAAGTGTATAAATCATGAGGGGGGGGGGCTATAATAAAATCTATATGGATCTTTGATAAGCCACACACATAAGCACTAACATCATCGTCTCATCGTCTCAAGTAATAAAACTAGCCCCTTAAGTCATGTGTTTTAAAATGAGTGTAAATTTAATATTCACTCAGTTGTGCCCGGAGTTTTCTCCTCTCCAACTCTGATATCATCATGCCATACGGTTTCATCAATTTATGGTCCACACCCGGCTATTTTATTACCATACCCGACTGTCCCTAAGGAATCTCCCCCTGACATAAGGGAAAAGTTATTATTATTACCATTCACCAAACATCTTCACATCCCAATCCAATATGTAATGAAAATAATATCCGCCCTTTTCCCTTCTAAAGCGGAAAAAAAGTAGAAAAGAAATCATCAATTTCTTTAGGGGGAAATGGGGAAGTCGAATGCGCCGTTGGTCTAGATTCACCTGTCGGGCCAGGCTTAATCAATATTCAGGAGACATGAGGCATGTGGACTCAAACACACATATTATGTAACCCTTTCAAAATTGAGCAAAACCCACACACACGCGGGTAGTAGCCGGAGACAACAAGAGGAGCAATAACTACCCACCCGGGTAATAGAAATGTAAGGAAATCCACGTACAAAACAAATGCACGGAAATGTTTAGAGGGATAAAAAAATATATATACCACATTAGATAACAAGACGAGTACCCGCAACCCGCTTTCGGGTAATAGACATGTGCCCCATGAAAATAAAGGAGAAAAAAAGCAATAAAGGTGTAGTGTAGCTATTACCAAGAAAAAAGAGAGAATATGATATGAGAACACCCGGCTTTTTTTCTCCCAAACCAATAATACATAATGTAAATAATACTTGCTATAGCATATTCCGGGGACACCGTGGCGTGAAATAAGTTTGACAAAAATAAAGGAATAACTGGGGGGTACTGGGGGGGGTTTAGAACACCCGGAGGACAATGTGTCATTTGAGACAGAGATATTTATTTAGATATCAAACAGATAACCCTACCTATCTCTATCACTATACATAGATAGAAAAAAACCGAATAATATTATCAACCTCTCATGTCATGTAATGTCTGTCTCTGTCACTTTTTTTTATACAAATGTAATGCAGAGCCAAGAGACCGAATTTCAACTCTTTTTTTTTAAACATCTGAGTAAAGAGACAAGTGCATACACAATCATGTACACACATGTAAAAACTTATATATTTAAAATTGACTAATAAAATTTTATATTGGTGCAGAAAGGTAGATAAGGACACGCCAAGAGGTGTTTTGCTCACCTCGTGTGACGTGACACCTAATTTGCCCAGGGATAGGGAATGATTTTTTTGATCAAGAAAGTGTCATGTCCAAATGTCAAACATGACTGCACAACTCCATTACATTCGAAAAACCAAATCTAGATTAATATCCCTACCTGCGTTTTGTACATAAATAAAATTTACAGCCTAACTTACAATCTACGTATACGATCCATAATTACACGGGACTTTTCCACTCCGTTTTCTTACACAGGGAATCACAAGCTCTATTAAGCCCAAATCACTTCTTATCACGTTTATACCCCTGGAGAAAGCAACCTTACTATTTTCCACAACATTTGTGATTTTATTGGGACACCCTTCCTCCCTTTTTATAGCTAAGGACTTAACAACCTCGAAAAGATTTCAAACGGATCTATAAACACAAAAAATCACTACGTTTCATTAGATTTCCGAGGGATTTGATTTCAATTTTATCCCTAGTTTTAAAAGGCGAAAAAAATAATCTACTTGACCGATACTAAATCATAGCGGACTAACCCAGGGTGGATTTTGACTATAGCCAACAAGGGAGAAATAAAATAATAGGCTCAAGTAGCCGAGGGTCGGGCCGTAATATATAAAATCGATTAAACTCCATCCATCCATTTATACACGAGGAGCAAAGACATAAAAAGAACTCCAACTCGCCTCTTCCTTACAACACAGATTACACAGAGACAGAACACACACCCGAGCTCAGCTAAACACCCGAGACGGGGAAACTGGAAACGTCGACGGAAACCGAATCCGGGTAGTAGTACACACTCCTCCATCCTCTCCCTATCATATCTCTTCCTACTGCATTTCATTGATATACAGCATAGCCTAAAACACAATCATTATCCGAGCAAGAAAGTAAATGAAGAAGAAGTGATCATCATCATCCCTCCACACTCCAAACCTATCACCAGAGGGTTCTACTAACTTTTTAACTCCCTGTCATAGAGGCCCCTCCACCTCCCCCCGAATTCAAAGAAAAATAAAACGGGAAGGAAGAGAGAGCCGAGTGGGTGAGAGAAAGGGCCGAAAAAACCCGAAGACGGTAGGTCAACCAAGTGGGCTATAATAATATGACATTTCGGGACTTGTCTCTCCTAAACGCTCCCTCCGCCCCTTCTTCCAACTAACTCCAGAGACAACAAATCCTGGAGACAAAATAAAATTAAACCGCACGGATCCAACCGTGAAGACGAGCATCACCCAAACCTATTCAGGGTGTCCCACTCAAAACTCAAAATCATTCCCCAGAGTTAATTCCCTGGTAAGTGTCTTTCGAGCCACCCTGTAAATACCCGGGTTAGATTTTCTCTTTCAGGGTAATATCCGGAAGATTGGCTCAGTTTGTTACTTTCCATCCATATGATATCCTATCATCTTTTATACTCTTGCTACACATCTTTTATGCATATGAATCATAGCGAGTCGAGTCAACTCCGTCACTAACTCTCCGAGGAGGCGAGTACAGTGCACCCTCTTTTCCCGGACACTGCCCTCTACACTAATCACCCGTGTATTTTGAAAGGTACAAATATATCATTTTAATCATTTAAAGGTGTCAGAAAAGGGAGGGGAGGCTTGACCTCTTTTCCATAGTTGTTGATGATATCCTTGCCAATCTCTGAGAGGCTGAATGCCTAACTTTCAAAAAGGTTCGAGTAAAATTATATAAAACATGTATTAAAAGCTCTCCAAACTTTTCCAAACTCTGGGATAAACTTTAGCAATTTCGCTTGACTTGGCTCCCAAGATTTGGCATGTAAACTCTGCCCATTACTGCTTGAGAAAGTTTCGAGGGTGGTAGGTAATAATAAATTGAAGGTAGTTTTGGATGGTTTATTTTCCAAGGCTTATTATGATTGTTGGAAAGTATGTTCCTTCCAGGTAATGGTTCTATATCCTCTCTGCCTCTGTGCACTTTTAAATAAGAGGAACGAGTGGGATAAATAATGTAGGGAATATTCAAGCAACTCTCTCTCAGAGTTTAGAAAAAAGAAATCCAAAATCCACATCCCCATTTCCCCAAGGAACGTAAACCGTTTTATCCCCTTGAATATTCACCTCTCTCTCTCTTTTATTGCTAGTCAAGTATTTTGAAATAAATCTTTAGAGAAACACTCCTACATTCATTTCCCCTACGATTTAAAATAAATATAACAACTAGCTCAGCCCTCTTTAACAGCTTTTATCTAATCTCCATTATTCATTGGAACTAAAGCGAGTTTCTATATTCTCGTTTTCGGTAATTGTTTAATTTAATAAAGCCCGTCTGGAGTTCATTTTAAGCCCATTCGTTACGGCTTAAATATGATCACCCTTGTCTGCCTGTCTCTCTCATTTATTAATATTAAAACATGACAGACAAAGGGGTTCATGAAAAATGAAACTATAATCTCTAATTATAGTATTAAGATTAATTAAATTTTCTCCAGAAAAACACGCCCCTTGCCCTTGAATTGTCTTTATAAAAGAATGCCCTACCATGCTGGTAAAAGGGCACATGATAAGCCCCCACTGTTTGGACAAGCACTAGATATTGTGATAGAGAGACAAGAGTCGATTTTCATTTCCCTTACTAAAGAGGAAATGTTTTCATGTCCCTGTCTCCACGGGTAAAACGGGTAAGAGATAGGAGCTCTATGGATTCGGAATTTTGATGAGATTGGTATTACATACAAGGCTGGGTGTGCTATATGGTAAATAAATAGCTTTGCTGGCACGGAACATGGAATAAAATATTAAATCCCACTATGAAATAAAACGTAACCAAAGGAGATAAAAAGGTAAGTGACTTAGGTGACAGGAGGACTTGGCATTGGCAACTACCGGTGAACCGGAGGAGGGGGGAACTTTCATCCACTTTCCTTATCTGTATATATATGACCAAGTGTGTATTACAAATATATTCTAAGCCCTAGTGGATTCTCACCAGATTCCATACACACATGTGTGTGTGTGTACACAAGGGTGACTTTCCCTTATATTTTATAAAAACATATCACCATCCTCCAATATCATCACCCCTTCAAGGCTCGAAAAATTTAAACGCATCGCCCTACAGAGTCCACTATGTCAATTCTAATCTCACTCTACTCATTCCAATCATAATACCAAGAGGCTGGAGCTGTTTATCCCCTCGTCATACGTATTATTACACACACCCTCTCATTTATTCATCTCCAACCTCTGTATATGGATTATTTTTATCACATATATATATTTAGACATATATATGCACACATACACACATATTTTTGGACGATCTGAACAAATGACAGTTTCTGCCACCACCACCCTCGTCATCGCCACCTTTCTAGACACAATGGGAAAAGGGCCTTTCTATTTTGTCAACATTTTTATCACAATTCTTTTTACCCGCTTGGTTGGGAAAAATTCTTTCACTCCAGTGCCTTTCCCCGTTTTTAATATCGAATTTTGAACCAAAAGGATTCACACGTTTCCTCTCCCTTTAGTCCTCTTATGTATGAGCCTTTATTATCGAGGAATAAATATTTACTATTTTCATTCATCAGACTGATCGGGAAATTCTCATTGATGTCAACTTATGATGACGGAGCCGGTCTTTATCCCCCAAACTCTTACCGCATCTCATATCATCCGTCTAGTACCAGAGGGCGAAAAAATCTGTCACGTTCCTCACAAAGGAACATAAATAAAAGCCTTATGTCCTAGATATATAACCTTTATTATACATACCATCTTTTTAAAATATACTAAAATCCTCCTATATTATTTCCTATAGATACAAAACAACTCATAAAACCCAAAGCTCACAGACCATATGATTCTAGTGGAATTGTAATCTTTGGATTTTCCCTTGTCTTCCGTCCCCCACTTTTGTTATTATCCACCACCACCGCCGACCTTATCACTTGGTCCACACATATGGACTCGAGTCCAGCTTTAAAACCCACCTCCTCCCCCGTCCCCATTTATCACGTTTGTGATTACATATATATTTTTGTTATTATAGATCCCATTCCTCGTCCAGGAAGGGGAAGATAGATAAATTCCACACACTACAAACTATTCCAAAATCCGAGCAGGTACTCCTCGTGTCCTACAAGCTTTAGCTTTTTATATATACCAAAAGTATAAATCCTCTTATCTTCAGAAAAGACTCGGCTTTCTCCATCAAATAGAATGAGAGAGGAAAGGCGGCGGTGGTGGCGGGTAGTCTCCACGGTGGCCTTTATTGTCTTTGTTCGGAAAGTGGGAAGGATGCCCGTATTTTCTGCTCGGGCATTTCACGAAATTTCTCCGCTCCCCTTTCTCCCATTCTTTTGATTGGGATGGAGAGACGGTCGAGAGACTCGACGACTTTATTTCCTACGAGTTATTATCAACCTGCGGCCGCTACTGCCCTTTAATACATACAGGATGAGGGGACTACTGCGGCCCTAATCTTGGTACGTGATAGCGGGGCAAATCACATTCAGCAGCATTTCTTTTGATTAATTAACACTCCCCCTCCGACTCATTAACGAACTTTATGGACGAGGAAAGGAAATTGGTTGGAATGGCCGTCTCTCTCTCTCTATTACATCTTCAGTGTCTTTAGTCAACGATTTCAGAGAGAGAGTCTGGGATCATTTCCACAGCTCTGCATCTCTTGCACAGTTTACAATCATTTTTCTAGGAAATTTAACAGAGCCCTTCACCAGCTCTACTATCTCCTCTCTAATGCATCATAAGCCACAAATAGAGTCATTCTCTAATTCCGGAACCGCTCCACCCATTAACCATAAAGGGCTCCCTCTGCTCTCGACACACACACATTCAACTAATAAACCTCATTCATATTTAATGTTCCGCACGATATTCAGAACCCCAAGTGCTGAAATCTCGGACAAGCAATGCAAGTTGATCCGAATTTCTTTCTCTTGTAATTTCGGCTGAGACGATAGCGATAAGATCCCTAAGTACCCTAATATAAAAGCCACACTCTCAGACACGAATAGAACACTGGAAGTAGTCGTTATTTACACAACATACTGTAGTACCTCTGAGCATTCTTCTTTCAAGGGGCATAGAAGAGGACTCCAAGGCTCTCCTATCTTCATTCAAAATTTAGAAAGAGACAACCAGGACATCCTTATACTATACCTACACACACGTGTTTTACCACCGACTACTCTACCATACTCTTCCCAACTCTTTTTGCTCGGGTAGAGAGAAAAAAATGCGGGTAGTGTGGAAAAAAACTCGGAGATTTGATATTATATGTTATATCTTGTCTCTTGTTGTGTATACACACATTTCCCTTACATCTCTCCCCACCCTAAAGTTAAGTGAAGGAAAGTGCAACTCGGGCGGAAGTTTTTTTTATATCTCCTTCTTAAACTCCAACCTCCCAATGTTCCATTTCCCCTACTAACTCTAAAGAATTTTTTCACTTTTTAACCATCTCTAAGGGGTTTCAAGGATATCAGAGATAACTCACTCGGATACTTTTTTTTATATACCTGTCAAATGAAAATAAAACCACCGCAGCAGCAGCGTCAGCTAAAACCGGATCGAGGAGTCAAACTCGGAGACGGCATGTGACAAGAAGTTGTAAGGAATACCAAGGACACGGTGATAATGCACAATACACCGCCCGGGTATCCTCTTAGCGGGTGCAGGGATTTATATACTTGTATGGTTAGATTCTACTGTTTCTATTATGGACCGACTCACCCGGGTATTTGAGGGGATTCTTTTTTCACAATCAAAATTCAATTTCCGGATGACATAAATCAAAGTCTTATAGCTTCTTCTCTCTGGGCTTATTTTCTTTTATAAATGGGAGAGAGTCTTTGAAATGACGTTTCTTTTTATCTTAAGGGAAGGAGGCATCATCTCCTAACTCTCTCTAAACATACTTTTTAAACCCTTTTTATTACTCTTCAAGGGGTTTAGGATGAATAGAGGGATTAGACCCGCAACTTATATCTTCCTGATAAGCTCCAACACACTGCAACCAACCCATAATAATCTCAAGTGTTTTAAACTTACACCTTCTCTCCTCTCTCCGAGACTTTGAACGGATGATAAGCACGTGTCAGTAAAATAGTAAAGTTATTGTACCAAGCCCACATGTCTTCTTTATAGTTTTTTTTACAGATTAAAGAAATAAATGGGATTTTCTTTTGAAATCCTAAACATACATGAAACCCGAACCAGTCTTTTCCATTTTAAGTTGAAGATAAGAGAATTGTAAAATCATAACAAACGGGAGTTTATTTATTTAACAAAACCCCCCAAGCCTATCCTCATTTTGTAGGACTAACGACGCTGTTAGTACTAAGATTCAAGCTCTATTCAATTCCCCTAATTTCAAGCGTCTTATTTCGAATGTCTTCAAAAATCCCCCTATTCCCCACACAACCTTTTGAAACGTTTTTAATTTGCAATTAAGAAGCTCTCCAAGAAGGCATTACTACTCCATGGTCATAATAACTCGAACCAATGTCCGGGGAAAGTACCTAGAATAAAAGGAGAGAGCCTCCATTAGCATTAGGAGCTGGCTATGGGCTATCTCCCCAAGATTGGCTCCTTCCATATACTAAAACTCATTCGAGACTGGATAAAATGGATTAGACTGGAGACATTAGAGTAATCATCCTCATGAGTCTCCCCAGCCATAAATGTGAGTCTCAATCCCCCTCATTGGATAATTTCTTAGATTGTAAGAGAGAGTCTGAGATGATTATTATATTGAGGATGAAATCATCAGTTCAACTTCTTGTCGGCCTCACCACAAGAATTCCCACCCGCCTCTCCTCCACAATGGAAGAGTCAAGGACCAAATACCAGCTCCTGCCAACACTTTCCAGTTCACCACTCCACACTCAGCCTAAAGACCTTAAGGACAAAGTTGGAGTGGCAACACAACTCAAAGAACATAACAACCGGCTGGAGCATCTCCTTTCAATTCCATATGTCTCAGTCTAAAATGACGGTGGATGAAAGGGAGTCTGGTTTGGTTCGCTACCCGCGGTCTCTAAAGGGATGCCCGCTTGTAAAGGTGGTCTATAAATAAAAGAGTCCTATACATCCTGGACATGACTCCCCCTTGTAGTTTATGGAGAGAAAGGTGAGGGAAGATGGTGTGAAGAGGAGCCGGACTCGCATCTTCTAATAACTCGGTCTAATATCCTGGAAAAGGCCCGAGTGGTTTCCTATCTCGTTTCCCCATTTAGTCCCGAACTTGTTCAAAAAGGAGACTAGCCAACCGGGGAATATCCGACAAATCCCCTTCGGTGAATCTCTCAGCACAATACGGGAAATATTATAGGCTTTCTCTCATATCTTTATACATGTGTGATACCACCACTACACTCAATGTATATCATTCTAGTACAACTGACCACTTTTTTGGCCTTACAACTTCCTATAGCTATATGCTCGTGTAGGAGGCTTATCGGTGGGGCAGTGATACACGGATTTTATTTTTATCCCTCCCTTGTTCAGGATATAATAGGAGAGAGATTAGGGATCAGTGTCTCCAGTCCACTCGACTAAAATGATTATTACCCAACAATGTACCAACTACAATATCTCGTAACTACACAGGGCTGCTGCCATTATTGAATCCTATCAAGTGGAACGGAGCAATTATTACTGGATCTCATTCTCAACTATACGCCGCATTTTCCCTTTCCGAAAGATGACCCTAACGTTTCAAGGGTGGAATTTGTAATTCCAATAATAATAATACCCGGATCAGTAAAGAGGAGGGAGAAGGGTCAGTCAACAAGGGTCAGAAGATTCATCATTTTCCATTTCACAAAATATTTTTTATTAAAAATATGAAATCTCTTCCTTTGCTAAGAAAATAACAAGCGGGTATTACTAGGGGGGAAGATAAAATAATGAAATTTTCTACGGGATGGTCAATCCGGGTGGTTTCTTTGCTTATTAATATTCTGATGGGATAACAAATGGGAAATGGAATGTTCAATCTTTTTTAAGGTGGAGGCTTTTCAAATTGCAAAAATCTCCATCTCACATCTCACATTTATGCTCGGCTATCCCAAGATGAATTTTTGAACTCCAGTCAAGGGAAAATATTGCTACATCCGGAGGGATTCCTTTATACACTTTACACTTTGTATTTCAAACTCTAGAGAAACATGGAAGAGAGGGAGAAAATATCATTTGATTCATATTCAGCATTGAAGCCCGTCGGTGCCGTGTCAGTCTCAGTTTCGGGTCGTGGTGGCACAAAGGATAGAAAATTACATTTCTGCATAGACGAGGACAGTGAGTCCAAAGTCAAACACAAGGCACGATTCCCCGTTTTCTACACCATTTTATTCAAATCATTTATGCAAATCCATCTTCCATACATTTTTTTTACATCTCTCAACATCTCATGGAATCCAAGAGAAAAAAAAAATTCATATTTGTCGTAGTTCCCCAACCCAAGCTTAAATCTCCAACCAATCCATCCCTTCCCCGTGTCTTTAGAGTCACAAAGGTGCAAAGGTCAAGGAGAGAAGAATCCCCTGGATATCTCCCAAATCTTTATTGACCCTCAAGTAGACATAGGGAGGAGATTTAGTGGCACACAAGTTGGAATCTCTAAGGTGAGGTGGCTTAAAACTAATCCTTCAACTCGTACACAATCCTTCGACAGACTCTCGATCTTTTCCTTTCACAAATAAAAAGCGAAAGGGGAAAGTAACTTTGGCCGAGAAGTGTTTGTATATTTTAGAGTCGAGGGAGATTTTTTAAAGATAAAAAATAACCTTCGTGTCTCTCTCTCTCCATTTTCATACATATCTTTCTCCCTATTTTTATCCACTTTTTTTCATCATAAGAGAGAGAGGCTTATATCGAGAGAGAAAGTGAGTCCGTATAAATAAACACAAGAGTTCCTCTCCTTTTGGGCATCCACTAAAATGGGAAAAAACTCTTATCCAATTCTCATCATTTTATTTCCATGTAAAAACATTTCCCCCTTCTTCTTCTTTTCTATTCTTGTTCAATAAGATTCCCATGTAATACGAGTAGATGAGTGAGACTAGTATGGACAGAGAAATGATGATGATGATGATGATCATAGGGAAAAGCTGAAATTGAAATATAAAAAAACCTTTGCCCAAATAACAATTCTTAGAATTCTTGCTTCATCTTCTCTTGGGTTTGGAGAAAAAGTCGACGGGGCAAAAATTTCAGACTTGAATAGTTAAATTATTCATCTCCTTTGAGGTTTCAGACCTCTCAGTGTTTTGATTCAAATCTAAAGAGACAGCCAGAGAACTCAAATAAGACTAATGCACGTTTTACCTTGACGTGGACAAGTTGTGACAGGGCTACCCTTTTCTAAACTATCAACACTCAGCACTTGCTACTAAAAGCCAAACCCTGAACTAATAAAAAAACACACTTGGTCAATAACAGCCAAAAGTACTCAAAACATTTGTGGCCAAAAGGGATCCTAAATTTACTCTTTTATATCCAGCAAATTTCATCTCAACTCTTTTACCACTTTTCCCCAATAAAGAAATACCAAATTCGGACATGAATTTTTTATACAAAAAAAATCACAAAATCTTTCCAGCTTTCGATAATGAAAAACGCGGTGGCATCTCCAATCCAACCCTCACCCTAAAACCCATTGACTATAATACTCGTACAGATATACGTTTTCACTGTTTCAACCAAGTACAAGTCCCACCGGACACTTCCTCTCCTCAAATGGATTTAATAAAATAAAAATGTAAACTAGTGTGAAGACCACGGAGCACTTTAGTCAAAGACGGACTGCCCTCAAAGATAAAAAAAAACCCGCTGGGCAAATAAACTCAATTCCATCAACGAAGCCTGTCATTGATTTCCACATCATGTCATCCCCCTTGTAGTTTAGACCTTTAGCTATATGTTATTTATAAGCCGCAGGAGCTACTAGTCCTTCCATCCTTTATTATTATGATTCCCTACTGTCACCATACATTCTCCTCACAAGACCCTCTCTGCTCTGGATTCTCGAGCTGGATTCATCATTTCCCATACTCGCCCTTTTTTTATACTTTTTTTTATACATTTTTTATTTTCTTGTTTCCAAGAAACAAAGCTGGCGAGTCCCCCTCTCTCTCTCTCCTGTGTAGTAGTTAAGTAACTGGTGACTGTATTTGAGTATTCAATGCAATTCACGTAATTCACCGGAAAAGGCTTTCAAAGAATGGAATCCAATCCGAAATCCTTTAGAGAGAAACTCAATTCAAAGGGAATGGTGAGTGAGTGATGTTTAGAGAGAGGAACAAATCATGAGAAGCTAAATCAGCCAGAAAATTGCCTTACCTAACAATAAGTTAGACTTCTACTCCGTCCTCCTTCCCCAGCTTGTGTTTATACCCGCACTTTCCACCATAATGGGACAACAGGGCCATTCATAAATCTTCCTCAACACTACCCCTCATACTAAAAAACTCAGCTCTTCAACTTTGACATGATATCCTCCTCTTCAACTAGGGAACGGAAATAGGAAGAGTCAAGACTACTCGAGATCGTTTACCCTCTTGGGTTCTAATAATGCCCTCAAATCCAATCCCTCCCATCTTTATGAACAGTCCCGAGCCCTATGTCATGATCTCATGATATGCATGACAATCTAAGAGGGGGGAATGTCATCTGAGACCAATCAGCTTTATTGAAGAGACGGAAGGAATCGCATATGT
The DNA here is from genome assembly GCA_034694785.1 of Agrenia bidenticulata. NCBI lineage: Eukaryota > Metazoa > Arthropoda > Collembola > Entomobryomorpha > Isotomidae > Agrenia > Agrenia bidenticulata. Next base: position 31,919 of record JAQFYM010001044.1, read on the forward strand.
GATCAGTTTTATTTCCCAGCCTTCTCGACTCCCATGATCGAAAAAGATTTGTACTTGAGACAGACGGAGAAATGGAATCTGAACTGATTTCTAATTTGTCCATCTCCAAACCAGCTCCTGTGTTCTTTCCATAAGAACGCAGGAAATAGTCCCCACGGGGGGTTACGATCGATTAAACAGACATCCCAAGAAGGATCAACGACTCTTACATTTCCTCAGCAGCTATTCAAATTTCAAATGGAGTTAATCTCTCTGAGTTACTCTCCAGGAAGTAGGAGAGTTTGGAAAGTGGAAGAGCCAAGGAAAGTTGTTTGGAGAGTTATGGATCGGAGGGGACATTAGCGCATTACAATTTCAATACTAATGGAGGCCTAATAGTATTAAAAGGAATAGCTTGGGTCATAAAGTGGCTTTAGAGGAGGTAATTGTCACTTATCATCCTCTAACCTTCTTATATAATCAACTAGACTGAGGGAAAGTACTTTTGCTCAATTCAATTAAACCCGTGTGGCTTGTTTTCAGTTCCCTCTCATGTCCCCTCATTTCGGGGGTCTCTTGGCATTTCCTTGTTGCTTGTTGGTGGTTTCATGTCTGCCCAACAGGACCTCCTGTCCAAATTAAATTGGAGACGACTTTCAAATCAATTACGTGATTACTTGCCCAAATACTCAGAACCTTGTGATTAGAATGTTTGTGACCAGCTGTGTGCTCTTCTCATTCATTCCATCCTCTGCATCAACAAGGGAGACCAAAGGATTTGTGATTAACTCATATCCACCTCCACATCACTCCCTCCTTTTTTCCTAATTATTATTCCTCATGGCTCAACAACGAGTCCATGCAAACTAGACTCACAAACTAACACTGAATCCCTTAAGACTGTTGTATTTAATAGGGGAGAAAGCACCGAGCTTTCTATTGCAACGATATGGAGGCCATACTAGCTCTCTCAACTTAAATGTGGCTAGGTGGATGGAACGAGACGGCTGACAGTGGACTAATTGATGTTGATGATGATGAATCCCCCTAACACCCAATTACATTAGACAAGTTGTATTCTGCTCAGCCATTCTAAATGGTAATATCGTCCGAGAAAGAGAGAGAGAGATCATTTACAATTCTCTTTATGCTTAATCCTTCAATCCTACCTATATTTATGCAGATTTCTGTCTTTTACTATTCAATAGCATCTTCTATTATTAGATTAGAACAACTAATAAAATACCTTCAATCTAAAACTCATAATTCGAAATTCACTACATTTTAAATAAATAAACAGACTCTGAACTTTGATGGAAAGAGCTGGAAACTGACATCTACTTTCATCTCAACCCTTTCCACTACCCAACTACCCCAACCATTTTTAGCCCAATAAGTTCCAAAGTGTCTGTAGGTAAATAGACAGAGGGAATACTAAAATATTCTACCACCTCCAAGTAGTGTGGACTCTAAATCAACGGATGCAGAACGTAAGAGAGAGAGTTTCTTTGTAATTTCTTTCTTGCTGTTGGAGATGAAAGGCGAGAATATATAAATGTATATAAATAACCGTGGAGAGAAAGTAATTAAATGAGAAGTTCTCATGGAATAAGAAAAGTGATTTAATTGAAAAGTGGAAACCCTCTGGAGTTTGTTGACTCAAGTCTCTCACCCTTTTCAAGGGCTCATTTCAAGTACTAATTCATAATTACAATTTAACATTCGGAGGACAAAAGAGTCTCCTCCTCATCTTCTTAGTCCTTTTCTCTCTCCTCCAGGCTTTGTGCCGAAATTCGATTAATTTTATCCATTTCCTCACAAATTTACAATGCAAGAGTAAACAGCTCAGTCAAGAGTGAAGCCAAGTTAAACTACGACCGCATCCCTATATACATAGACCTTTACTAAACTAAACTATGTCTGGCAGTTAGGGTGGATTCTTCATTTAATTCAAAATACATACATAGAACGAGAGAGTAGTAGTGTGGAAGCCTTTATCCACTTCACTTGGCTACAATTCACCATCCGACATCCTCAATGACAAATTGTGTGCCGGTGACACTTGGAGGATCAACCGTGTCCCATACATTTCACATTCACAAACAAAATCTTGAGGAGATTTTAATCGCCCCCGGATTAATGGGCTTTGAAACGTGGGAAGAAGCCCATTAAGTCCCAATGGACAAATATTACAAGCTCAATCCATGCATAATAGAATCCGATACTAAATCCACTTACACACACTAATCCCCTCTTTTCGAAATGTACAAAACTGGGAAGAAATTAAAAGGCAGAATTATATTACCCTACCATACCACCCACCCGGGTAAAAAAAAAATCTTTTCAAATACTCTCAAAGTCATTGGAAAATAACATGATGGGAAATCGACGATTTAATTCTAAACCCTTTCCTCCCTGCACATTTTCGACAGAAATTAGAAGTCCTGAGCTTCTGTCACCCTTTTCTTTTCCCAACCTATTGTAAACACAAATGAAGGATTGTCAAATGTAATTTGAAATACTTGGATGACATCTAAAATGATGCAAGTGTGTAGGATCGTATCTCAAGTCCCTTTATAAATGATACCATCTCGTCCATCTTTCCTCCATACATCCTCATAACTAATGGGTGAAAGTCACGGGAGGATGAAATAAAGTAATTTAATGCCCCCAAGCATCAAACAGCGTTTAAACAACAAATCCTCCCTCGCTCCGTTAACTTTCAAATCGCTGTAGTAACTCTGGAAGCAAAAGGACCACCACCACCTACACAAAATCCCCAAAGAAAGTTTCAAGACAAGGGAAAGTCACTAATTGACTCTCTCTCTCTCTCCAAAACGCTGTCTAGATCTATAAATAAAGTGTCCAGACGCTTACAACCCTACCCATCCCACTGATTATAAATTACCTGATTATTATTCTCTGTCACTTGACACTAAATCTCCCCCATTCTCCCAACAGCTACGCACAACTTATCCACTTTAGATGGAATCTATTAGATCAGCTCATACTAGATCACAAGGGGGGACATTGACTACCAAGGGAAAAGGAATCATGACGAGGCACAGAGAGAGAGAGCCCCATCCACCTCACTAAACAACATGGAGAGAGAAATCATTTTTTATTTACACACATCACCAAGGATTGAATCCGAAATCGGTTTAAATTGACTCGCAGATTGACGGATTGGGAATTTTGGCTCTTGATACATTTAAAAGAGATGGGTTGAGATAGCTCGTGTTGATTTGAACTACTCCCTTGGATTCCTTGGTGAAATGTATTTGTAGAAATCAGCGTGGACACACTGATCTCTCAAGCTGCATTTGAGCATGGAGAGAATTATATCTATCTACTCTATAATTCCCTTCAAATATTTAAAATGTCTGTCTGTCTGTTTCACTACTCCTCCGTAACCACTGGACCGATTTTAAATCTGAAAAGCTCTTTCGAAAAAAAACGTACTTAGTAATAGTGGCTCCTAAATGGGCCTGCAAACTCTTAGTCAACATACTCTACAATTGCCCTAAAATGGTTTTTGTTAGTATTTCTACTCCTCCATACTACAGGACGGATTTTGAAGCTAAATATCTCATTCGATTGATTAGACTACAGTGAGACCTGTAATTCTGACTCTGTCGACAAAATCGACCTTAGACTTCCGGGGAAAAGTTACTTATCAAATACTCAATAACGGCCCATAAATGGGCATACATGGGCCTAGTGGATGTATATGTTGTCCATTATTAAGTGGGATTAGATTGTATGTGAATGATGAAAGTGGAAAGGGATTTGGGTGAGAGAGGAAGAAGAGAGGAGTTTATTTCATGCTTCGTAGAACCCAATCATTCAATCCACCTAACACTACTCCATCCCAAACTCTCACTCACTTTTACATTCAATCACACGGAATCACACTCACCTCTCCTCCTAGACATTAATATTAAGCTCCACATTCTTTTCACAATCCTCTCTCGGTTCAAAATACATAAACTCAGTCCTCAAATCCCTTTCATTATTATCGCCCTAACAAAATATCATTTTTCATTCAAAATCATCAAACACAAATATCAAGTTACGCATTCTCTAGCTGTAATTACTAGAGGGTGTCCTAATTACCCTCAACCAGTACACCTCTTTTGTTATCGAAATATAAAACCAAATCATAATGACACGAGTGCTAATCAGACCCCGTCGGAAATTAAATCCTATCCGCTCTTTTCGAAATCGATCGAAAACTTTGTTTAGAAAACTTATGGAATCACCTGCAACTCAGCATCACTCATCCCACATCCTCTTGTTCATATTAGACTATTAAGGTAATTTAAATAATACTGCTTTCTCATCATCTTCCTCGGCTTTGATGCTATATATAACTGCATATGGTTTTCTTCTCAAACCATTTGACGAAAACAATCCCGTTATTAAACCTAAATCTGTTACCAACTAAAATGTCTTTCTGTTTGTTTCACTACTGGAATCGAACTCACCCGAATTTCACTAATCGAATAGCTAATTCGATTTACTACACTAACAAGGCCAGGAGAAGAAAATGCTGATGCTGTCGAAAAAATCTACCCCTGCTTTGACTTTCAAAAAGTTCCTCATCAATATATAGCGTCCCATCAATGTGCCTGTTGTAGACGTAGAGGCCTAGTAGATAATAAATGAATGTAATTATGTCCCCTGATCCACAACCATACGAAAGCAGAGCCCTCCATAATGAATGATGGAGGAAGATGTCTCCCCAACAAACAACTGGAGCTTCGTCCCATCGATTACTCAATTAGGAACCCTGTAGGGTTTCAGGACGTAATTAGCTGATATTATAACTCAACACACAACTCCTAAAACATTCCGTTCATACTCCCCATAAACCCCTCCATCCCTAGCCCAAAGTACTCTCCCCTTGCTAAACAAATGTGTGAATGACGAGCCAAATTCCTTAGGAGCTGTTCCCAATCAATTTATATGCCCCCACCGGTCATTTCTCTTGCTCTCCCTAATCCCTTTCTTTACGTCCAGCATGGCAACAAAAATACTTTTACTCCCCCTAATTAACCCTAGAAATAAAAGCAATGGCCATAATCCCTGTGTCTCCCATACACATCTCTTGCTACAACCCGCAGTTTACACAACACCTTGACTCTGTCGTTACAAGCTGCTCAGGACTAATGAAGCAGTAACGCCGTCTTTAGTCAGTACTGACAGTATAAAAGAAAACCTTAAGCCTAGCTAATACAACGAGGGCCTTACAAGGAGAAACTTTTGCTAAATCTCTCAAGAATCTGCAAGAGATTACTTCTCAAGGCTCTTTCACATTTTTTCCCCCTTTTAGACTCGTGTCACACACACTCTAATCTACACCCGGAACTTCCATCAGAGCCCTACTGCAATCAACGAACATATTAATGCTCTAATCCTACTCCGGATACTCCTCGAGAGGAGACATTCATGAATTACAAATATAATTAACCCTTGACCCAACTCCCTCCCTCTCGGCACTTCCTTAGCCATAATCCATAATCTTCCTCAGCTAGTGCTTAGTAGATGGACGGACCCCGATAGCTGGGGTTTTAATATTTTCAAGTGCTGTAAGTGCCAAGACAGTCGTTTGATAAAAGCAGGTCGGCCAAGTCATAATTCGTGTTTTATGATTTTCTCCATCTCCACCGCCTGCCCATCTCATAATCTCCTAATAGTCATCCTCTCCAGTGTAATAACAAGCTATGGAGGGAATATATATAGTATTCCAAGGAGATACCATTGGATATTAACAACATCCCTTCTCCAGACATCCCTTTCCCATCTCGAGGAGAGATGCTTCTTCTAAGAGAGTTTCAAATCCTCCAGGGAACTTTCTCTCAACCAGCTCCTGGAGAAGCAGAGATGAGCAGCAGGAGGAGTAGGAGCACACACTGGGACAGAGAGTTGACTTTTGACATTTAGTGTCATAATAAAGGCAAATACTCTCTCTTCCTTTTATTACATTAGGAGACATTTCCCTAGAAAGCTGGGCTCTCCATGAATATGAGTTACTTCTATGCAAATAGTCAAAGGATTTGGATTGGATACTCGAGCTGACTCCAGGATTAATGAAGACAAGAGAAAGTTGGGATGAGATAAGGGAGACAATGGAGTTACAACAATGGATCCCTCTATCCTCTTCTCTACATTTCCAAACCCGACTTTCTTTCATCTCACATTATGCTAAATAAAATAAAATCCTCTCTCTCGCTTTCTCTCTAATGGCAGTGGGACTCAATAATACCCAAGACTTGTGGATCCAATCTATTCCAAAGTAATTATACAATTTCCTACCTCTCTCTCTCTCTCTTCTCTAACTTATTTAGCCGAATATTACCCAAGGACATACATACATATGCACATAACTCCATACCCTTTATTTCATCAACTTTCCGTCCATCCAAAACTTTTTAATTACATTTAATCACCAAGTTCCAAGTCCGAGAAAGGAAAAAAACATAGTGGCAATACCTTTAGAAATTACAAGAGCAAGTGGCTGTTTTCCTCAGGGGCTCATCCATAAGTAATCTGTCAATCCCTTGTTTTACACTCGGCACTGAATCCCCCGTGTAACGAACGATACAAGAGATTAAGAGGTGACTCACAGTCGCTTGAAATTAGTTTGAGGAGCCTATCCTTCGGGGGATTCAGTGCCAAGTAGCAATAAGCCATTTCCTAGTAATTTCTGCTCCTACCTTCACATGTAAAGCAGTTGGAATCTTATTCCCCGTTTTAAAAAAAGGATTAAAAGTTTGCGGCTAAAAGTTTTGCTAATCTTGAATACCCGTTGGTTGAACATTAGGGAGCTGATGATGGAGTATAAAAAACAAGAAAAAAACCTCTAAATTCCCTTCCAGTCTCTTGACTTTCCCGACCAGTTTAGATTAGTACAGAGAGCCCGAGAGTTTTGCATTTTTAATGAAGCCAATCTAGTCTATTTTCTTTGACGATGAAATAATAGAAAAAGCCTCCTTTTACTACTCAGTTGATGGGGATGATTATGTGTTGGGCAAAGCTTAATTCATTCATAATGGAGATGGGGAGGGGGTACAAGAGATTAATATTAACTTTTTTATTTTACTTTATCAGCTTTTTTTTAAGACTACAAAAGCCACCCCGCTGTGCTTTTACTTTTCTTCTTTTTTCAGTATTTCAGATACACCGAAGGATTAAGATGAGAGAGTCAAGAAACTCAAAGCCAAGCGTATTCTAATAATTTGCTACTAAAACAAGGTAGGATTTTGAAGGGAAACTTTTTATAATTTCCTTCGCGTTTTGTTTTACAACCTTCCCTTCCCTATGCATAAAAGATAATAGGTTTTCCGGCTTTTGGTTATTTTATTTATATTAGTATGAGGCTGGGATACCCGGGTATTTTTATCCTTCCCCATCCATCTTCCACTGTATGGACACGTTTGACTCTTTGAACGTTTTGGAATTAAATTACTCTCACAGTTTCCAATTTCCTGGCACAGTCGGCTTTCCAAACACGACACTTTCTCATGATTAAACATGGAAATATTTATGCTCACAAAAAGGCTTTCAAAATAACTTATTTGACAATGAGCATTTTCTTACCCACTCCACGTGCCTTTTCGGAGCCGAGACTCACTGAAATTAAATCTATACTAAAGGTTTTTAAACCATTCTACATTCTACTGCACACTAACTAATCAAATCAATTTGCAACCTGTAAAATTTTTACCAAACACCTCGTTGATATCCCACAATTTTAGTCATTGTATCTATGAAATGATTTAATATTTAAGAAATGTGTTATAATACATAATGGCTTCTTATGTACAAATTTTTGTTGATTTAGTCTGCATTGTGCTATTAACCTTCGTTTATATAGGTATATAAGATTGTTAATTATTTAAAATTTGATTCTATTTGCTCATTCTGTAATGTTGGTAATCACGAAGATTTGTATCATTTCCTATTTGAATGTAAGATACATCATGGTTCAAGAAATAATTACCTGGGTAAATTACTAACTCTGGATATTAAACGTCAAAACATGCAATTGTTCTTCAGCGAATTTATGTTCAAACACCTTAATGAAATCTGTAATTACCTTATAGTTAGTCTTAAGAGAAGGAGAATGATACTAGACCTAGAGGAGGAATGCTTAGGAACTATACTTACATAGAATATAACATAATACTAATAGATAATACTAGTTTACATTGTTTAAACCACAGAAAAATATATACAAAATTATACGGAACTCATGTTAACTTATAGAAATCGAGCACAATTGTACTCAATAGGAATTTCCTGAAAGAGTTAAAATAAAACCCATTACTACTACTACTACTACTACATAATGGCTTCCAGACTGTATATACTCGTATTTTAACCAAATGCTACCGGCAAAGAAGCTCAAAAAGATTCCAAACCAAAGAAAAGAGTCAAGATAGCGTCATCTCCAATTATTTACAATCCCGTCCCCCATTGCAGCGAGTGTAGATGCAATGAGAGACACACACGGATGGTGAACAGGGATTAATAAACATTAGAGAAGAACATCTCCCCTCAAGCCAAAAATAACTTGCCTTATTTACACACTCCCTTCTCTTCTTCTTCATCTTCAAAGTTCTACCTCAACAAGAAAACAAAGCAAAAGCTAACCAAGTTTTAAAACATAAAATACACAACACTTTTAACCCAACTTGAACCGTAAAGAATTTTTACCTAAAAGCAAACTCCCCCACACCATTAAGAAACCCCTAAAAAAATACGAGCTTGACACATGTCCCAAGCTAAGAATAATTAATAAGTGACATAAGGCGACAACAAAACGGTTAGGACACACCGGGCTCATATTCAAAGGGATGTTGATACACACTGACGATGAATTGGGCATGAGTATGACATGGAATTAAATGATTGTTATTTTTGAAGTGATGCTTGTGTTTTTGAAAAAGCTAAGGGTAAAAGGTAAAAGAAATAGAAAAATATTTCCACCAACCCGAAGCATGATGTCCGACGGGCTTTGCGACTTGGAACACTTTGGAGATCGGCTTGAGGTTGAATCGGATGATTTAGGGGATTTGGGTGACGGACACTTGGGAGACCGAGGTGACTTGCCATGAGTTGCACTTTTCGGTGATCTCTTCCCTCGCTTCGACTCTGGAGGTGAGTAGTGTCTCTGAAAAGTCCAACATTCAAAATATCCTCAAATTCTATACAAACTCACCCATCAGATACACAACAACAACAACAACAATATCTACGCAACAAATAACTAGAGATAAAAAAAATACATTTTTTAAATAGAAACCTTTCAAAATAAAGCCTACTCTATTTACTAAAAAAAACATTTTCTAAAAGGAAAAGAAACTACAAATTTTTATCATCCCATTTACTAAAAGAAGAGTCTTTAGATTTTTAGCCCGTTCGTTAGGGCTTATAGGATCACCGTTGTCTGTCCGTCCGTCCGTCTGTCCGTGTATCGCATAACT
>JAQFYM010001045.1:0-41349 GCA_034694785.1 Agrenia bidenticulata
TCTCTTGTATGGTAGTTACTGAAAGTTGTTGGTGATCCTGGTAAAGAAGCTTCTACACTACCACGGTTGGCTATATTTTTGTGTACACGTTCCCTCTCTGATGCTACCCGTTTTAGAAATGGTTGACTAAATATACTGTCCTCTGGAAATAACAACAGTCAAATAATGTAAGATCAGTTTTACAAACAATCATCCATACGTTTAATTTAATTGAACCTGTTTTGGAGTCATTATTTCCGGTTGCTTCGTCGGTTTGAGGAATCAAATCTAGAGAGCTCCACTTAGTTAATGACACAGCATCATCACCGTCTAAAAAATTTGTCATAGACAATATTGAAAAAATTCTATAGTAACAGACTTATTATTATGACGAACCAATGAAATAATTTTCAAATTAAATAAGCTCATTTATGATTTTAGAGCCATGTGAAGTTAGTTTCCATGGAAAGAAAGCAAAACAGTATTTACATACATGTCTCATTTCTTTCCATCATTTTCAAATTCAATTTCGATTCACTGACCCAGTTCACCTCAATTTTATCAATAAATTCAAAATGTATTTTAATCAAGTTAAGGCGTCGGATAAAGCTGATAACCAAAGGGCTTTACAGTACTATGCAGAGAGGAACAATCTGGTCATTCCAAATGTCCAGAAATGGAATTCAGAGGAGGTAAATTAATTTAAACAAAATACACCCTTAAATTTACTCAAAAATACAAATTTAATTTAAAAACATTAATACAGATAAAGCTGAGTAATTATCGAGTGCGAATAGATCTTAGTGTCAACCTCCCTACTGCCCTTGTGGAGATTCTAAAGCAGTTTGAGTCCAGTTCTACTTATAAGCATCAAGTTATTACAGCGAAAGATCTTTCCAAACTAAAGGTATTAACAATCGGTTATTAAATATTTCTGGTACTTATTTCTGTATTATCTTTTAGCTAAGGTGGAGAGAAAAACTAGGACTATTTAGCTGTCAAGACCTTCTTTATGTATTAGTCGATTACATGCTAGGATATGATGCAATTCTTCCTACCTGCTACAGGACTTCCATCAATCGGTAAGTTAACTTTGAATTATACTAATTTATCATTTACAATTTTGAAAAGTATAGTTTCAGAACCGCTGAAGACAAATTCGTGTCATTACTACTACTTCCAGCCGAAAACATAGACGCCCTAGTGGCTATTGCAACGGTAATTGATTCTATTTATAAATAAAAATTATATGGAGCTTCACACTAAATAACTTAAATTTCTTTCTTACCACCAGATATTTATGACAAAAATAGGGAAAGATTTAGAGTGCAAAGAGGTAATCATAAATTTCCTATTCCCTATTTTTTATGGAAAGTTTCCTGAGGAGGATACCTCAATTTGGACGAAAGAAATAATAGACCTTAAGGTATGCATGCTTACCTTCTATGTATATTCAATTAGACTACTATATGTTAATCAATGTTAACAGAGCTTAGTATACCAGTCTTCAAAAATTGGAATCATACCGAGTTGCATAGAAGCATTTGTCATATATGGCAGCCAAGTTTTAAAAGGTATTTTTGGTGTTTCCATATTCCCTATTAAAATGGTAAAACTGATAAAAATGTACTCAACCCGCTGATAATTTTTTCAACAGAAAAGAAGGCCAGATCCTCGATTTACGAGAGAATAAGGAAGCTCGCTCTAACAAGAAAATAAACTTTCATAAGTTCGGATCCTGAGGAGAGATTTGAAGATATAACAACTCATCTATAACCGTCGAATAATTGTAAACAATCTACACCCTACAGTGATACTGCTTGCAGAAATGAAGTGACATAATATGTAACCGGAAGTAAATTTTACCTAATGAAAAATAGTATTTATTTTACCTGTACAGTCATAAAACTCGTCTTCACTTCCTTCTGAATCACTTTCTCTTTTCATTATACTTTCGACTTTCCAAGTAGCACCAAGGTCGAAACTTTTATTGGATTTGGAACCCGGGGAATTGAGATTAGTCGTAACTTTAAGTGGAATTACTTGGGATGAGTGTCGATTCATTAAACTTTCAGAATCCATTAAACTCGTACTGCTAGTACTTAGATCACTTATCTTCACTTGTATGTCAGAACGATTCAAGTGTAGAGATGAATTATTAAATCTTTTATCTTCTGCACAAACTTCTTTAGATTTCCAGCTCGGGGCCTTCTTAGCTTTATCATTGCTTTCAATATTAATATCAGAAGTTTCACATGATTCTTGCGATTCCTTAATTGATACTGCATCGTCTTCATCTTCTTCCTCGTCCATCATTTCACTTCCAGCCATTTTCTTGCGAAGCGCTTCTTGTGTCTCCCTTTCAATTTCACGTATATCGCTCATAGTTAATCCAAACCATTCATCTTGCCAGGCCCAAGCTTGTCGATGCGCTCTTAGCATCGTCTTTCGAAGAGCTGTAGGAATATAACGGAATTGTACATCAACAACTGATTGCTTAAACATAAATTGTGAAAACTTGATGTTGAATAGTAATAAAAAAACTAAGTATTTCATACTGACCAATATCGTGAATAAACTTTTCAATTTTGCTCTGCATTCCCCAGTAATGAAATTCGACCCTACAAAGCTTATACGCACACATTATTGCTTTCCCATTCCTGAGTGGCATCGATTTACCCTGAAATTGATTATTGATTAACTCATTATAATTGCATCATTAGGTGAAAATACTAATTCATCCTGTCCTCGTGGGGTACGTCGTTGGAATTTTAATTTACTACGTACCTTACATTCGGCCCAGTATTCGTCGACCCAATTTTCAGTTAGAGGTCCTCGAGTAGTTTTCTGGGAGAAGTATATTCTAGGGTCCTCTTCACGCACGTAATCTGTTCCATGAAGCTGATCTTTCACAACGTCTATCGTATCTAAAATCAAAACACGGTGTTTATTCTAATTGAATCAATTCAAAATCTCCTATAATGAATAGATAACAAACTAGATTTAATTTCCGCTTACCTACGACTCGATTTCTAAGCTCAGAACCACTCAAAGCAAATACATTTTCTTGATGACCAGCATCCGCGCAGTAGTAAGTTTCAATCTCTAATGAAAATCTCTGAATAAATGGACAGGTGTATCGAGTTTTAGTGTACGGATACGCATTCCATGCTTCTTCTTCCACTGTTAGGGCGGACTTAGGCAGCAAACTTTTGAACCATCCAGGTAAGTGACTTCCAACATGATAAATCTTCCGTGTGTATTGACCATTTCCTCCCGGACCATTCTCATACGGTTCATTTACCATGATCTCGACACCACTACCAGCACCTTTTGACTCATCTCGACTTTTTTTCTAAATACACCCGTGTAAAAATTGATAGAACCGATTGAAGTTTAAAAAAATAGAAAACTAATCATTCAATAACCATACTTACTGCTATCATGTACAGCTGGGCAATCTTGTACTCTTCAACTGTGACGGGAAGGGGTATTCGATACTCTTTCGTCAGCATTCTACTGCCGTATATATTCTTCCAGCAATCTAACCAAGTTCATCAGTCCCATGGATTTGGCAGATTTCTTAATGAATGTAAGCTCACAGTCAGGGGAAAGTTCAGGATTGCCAGGCTATCAGATTCCATTGTTCTCATGCTCAAGGAAGCACCCGGATTAATATCTCAACCTCTGCAGTTCTGAAACTCGAAAAAACTCTCAATCCATTTTTAAAGCGCGATGTCGATCAGTTTCCTCGTTTGGCTGGTTTCTAGTTCGATTGTTTTACAGTGGCACTGAAACATAAAAACAATAATCGCATATGTCAATCAATACGAATCTTTCAAAACCACTCTTGTACATAAAAAAGAGAAAATCTATAAAACTTTCTCCAGCTATTGAAAGTAGTGAAACTCCTCATCCCCACCACCCAATCTTCTCTCTCAATCCAGATGATAAAACTCCAAACTTTTTCTCAAACCCCAAAGCTAAGCTTGGGAAATGTGAAAAAGGATGATCCTTACCAGTTAAGCGATCTCCGGTCACTAATCTCTGCACTAATCCAAGAGAACTTTCGACCTCTCTTGGCCTCAACACCATGTTCAATAATGTTGATTGTATTGTAGTGGGAAATGGTAAAGGTCAGAGGTTGAGAGGAAAGCCTTGGAGGATGACGAGTAGGGATGAATAGAAAACTTTATAATTTTCAAACGCTAAAGACATGCGCTTGTAGGACAGAATCAATTACTACAGATAAGCTCCACTCCTCCACTACAACACCTTTCACACACTCACCGAGTCCTCGCTTTCTACGTTATATTATAAAGGGACAAATATCGGCGGCAATTTACGCAATCCGTTTCATCCCGATTTTTCCCAAACACCACTCGTTCCCAATCGGGTATCCTCCCGATCTATTCCCTAGTTCTCCCGGAATTTGGAATAATATAATCTCAACCTCAGCATCCACACTGGATTATCCAAGTCTTTGTCTCTCCGAGTACTTTATGCAGTTCATCCCTAATTGGGATACGGTAAACACAATATTTCCGAGGACCATCTATCTCAATCTGACTGATGAATCAGTAATGACTGATGAATCAGTAATGACTGATGAATTTAATCTTATATACCGGAGTTCGGGGTTCATACCTTACTCTGAGAGACAGGAGTGGATCCGTTAATTGAATTCTAGCTAAATTTCTTAAGTCTCAAGGTTTTGAGTTGAATTTAACCTTTGAACCACCGTTCGGCATTCGTCGATTCTTGTACTTCCAATCTAGTGAGAATAGAGAGCTGACAGAGTCAAGATTTTTCGGCCCGAAAACCCGAAAATTTCGGGTCTTTCGTTCTCGACGGTAGAAAGAGGTCAGAGATGGAAATCAAGTTTGGACACGAGGTATCCTCTACTACCATCAGTGACCGGACAGGTTTAGGGACTAACCGCGATACTTGTCACCCGACCACTTCGGTCACTTGACGGTTTGCTCACACTCTCACACGCCATCATCACCGTTCACTTTCACTACCAACATGTTCATTGAGTATGATAATTTGGTAAGAAAGAGCTGGAAAGTTAGTGGAACTATATTAGGAGGTTTCCTATTTGATATCTCGCATTAATTTATGTAAATACGCCTGTTCCTTGGGTACGAGAAATCCAAACGACTCTCTCAATCAAACCAGACTGAGCCCTGTTTGGCTTCTTATCTCTGGATTAGGTGACATTAGGTCTTGTGACAAGACTCTTGTCGTCCCCTGGTCTGAACATAACATTCCATCATTTCCATTAACCTGAGAGGTTTCTAATCTTATTAATGGCATGAAAAAAAAACCTTACGAGTTGAGAGCTATCAGACTATTTCAAACCCCAACTGTCTATTAACATGGCATGTGATGTGGCTCAGAGAAACTAATTCAGTTAACTTCTACCCTCTAGGGTACATTATATTTATATACTACATTCCATTTGACTCTACCCAAACCTAGGATTTCAAAAGAGTTTTGACGATGACACAGGGCAGTGGGCACTGAGGGCACATGTCATAAACAGATTCCTGAATTCTGTAAATGGAAACTAGGAAATGAAATGGGTTTTTGTTTTTTTTAATTTGATCAAAATGTCAAACATTCACTAAGGCTCATTGAGTACACGTAAATCTACCCAAATAAAATGGGCAGAATACAACTCTACTAAATACAACCATGTACGAAAATGCATATTAAATGTACCAGCTTCTATCATGAACCAATTTCAATTAGCATTATCTGTATAGTTAGACAAACTCACTAATTCCTTTGTCTCACTTGTGATAGTTAGACAAACTCACTAATTCCTTTGTCTCACTTGTGACGAGCTGTGGACAAGTGACTTGTTGATTCATTAAATTATATTAAATATAAGTTTATAGACGGGTATTATACCCCACTGCCCTATTCAGGGCTATGGGACTCGAGTCGAGTGGGGCAGGCAAACAAAAATGGGGCAGTGGGACCGTATTGGAACCCGTGGCCAGCCCAACTAGCCCCAGTTTGCAGTAGAAGTGTTTTTAAACAAATAGCTTGAAGAGAAGAGTCAGTAGAGCATTCATAAATCATAACTCTCATCGGAAACGGGTAACAATGGGAAATGATTAGATTTTAAAATAAGGTCAATATCCAGGAACAATGACCCACATTTGACATTTCAAATCCACTGATCAGTGTCAATTTTACAAGATTGACCATTATTACACATTACACATTAGGGAGACCTATAATTTATCAATGTCCCCAAAAAGTTGCAACTAGAAATGAAGTGTTACGTGTTATTTATCATGACATCACGATTACTACTTACTTAGCGAGTAGTACTTACCACTTAGACGGAGATTCCAGTGCAAAATAACTCCAGACCTTCAGATAACATACTATCACCAAAATCACCAATCACCAAACACACAATAGAATGTCCCATGTCCTTAATCCCCAATTCTGCTGTCATGCAAGATTTTTGACACTAGATCGGTGACATTCGGTGATGAATCACTGCACACACTGCTTACTATTAATATAAATCTCCAGTCCCAATTATAACTATCATCATCTCCAGTAAGGAATCAAGTAGCTTGCTTTTGGACAGGGAGAGAGGAAGCGTATTGGATGGCAGATGAGTCAATCTGCTGGAGTCTCCCAAGCGTAAATTGGGATCTCATATAGAGCAATGGAGTCGCCCGTGAACTCTGACATTTAGCACATAACTCTCCAGTCTCCGTCCCTTCCTGCCCCACCCGACTCTCTGGAACGGGGATAGCCCTTCCCTTTGGAACCAATACACTCGAAGCCTATCCCCCTCTAGGTTATCAAAAGGCAGTGGACTTAAGTCCCTTGTTAAACAAGATAAGGTCTGTGAGTATCCAACTGTGGGAGGTTGAGATGCACAGTCGGGGCCTTGGGTGCGCGTGTTGTCCAGGAAATACCACCAGATCCACCTGCTCCCTCCACATTCGACATTGGAACGGAAGTGGAATGTTCCCGGGGGATTTGGACCCTGTTGGTCTTCTCTCCTCTAGAGGCTCTCCGCTCCCTTACAGCTCAACTCTCGGCTTGAGGGTGTCCTTAGCCTCATGCAGATGTAAACAATAAATTAGTGAGGGACACATGCATCCACAGGCCATACACACATCAGTAGTAAGTAGTAAGTGGAGAGTCAGCGGTGGTGGTGGATATCACTGATTCACTCAGCACCAGATCATCTGTGTCTCTCTTGACCACAAGGATTTCATTTTCATTGCAATTAATTATGGAATTAACTATGGAATTAGTTCCTAATCTACTCTGACCACCCAGTACCACCAGACATGCATGAATTGGACTCCGGCTCCATCCCTTCGACTTGGACGTTCCACACAGCGTCCCAAAATATTGGTGAGCTATTCAATTTATAACTATCACAGCTTTTTATTTTATGTCACACTGCACTCTCATGTGTACTAATCTATATTTACCAGAGGGTTGTTTTAGATTTGGTTTTAGTTACGAATTACCCTGGGCAAGTGATTTTCGGAGGATTCTTTTGACTGTAGATTAACGAGTGGAACGTCAGCAGGGGCTGAGTTATTAAGGGCCAGCAAGATTAGATAAGCTGGAAGGGAAGAGTTTAAAGGAACGAGTTGGACAGGATCTTTTACGGCTACTGTCATCAATATAAATAGCAACTAATTGTGAATTGGAAGACTGAAATTGGGTGAAAGAGTTGGAGCTGTCTCTAAAAACACCT
The DNA here is from genome assembly GCA_034694785.1 of Agrenia bidenticulata. Taxonomy (NCBI): domain Eukaryota; kingdom Metazoa; phylum Arthropoda; class Collembola; order Entomobryomorpha; family Isotomidae; genus Agrenia; species Agrenia bidenticulata. The sequence goes on from JAQFYM010001045.1 coordinate 7,733, forward strand.
GTCGTTCAATGCAAACTGGGCCGTAGATTATAGCTTTGCATTCACACTCGGTTCATCGGTTGTACATCAAATTCAATTGGCTTTTCAAGAGAGGATAAGTTAGCTGCCCTTGACAGAGATGAGACAAGTGTCACAAGTCAGTGTGGTCTATCAGGATGATCTTCGTTGATCTGGTAGACTGAGGTAGCCCCGAACTTACCTTGGTTCATTCATTATTCAAATTGGAGTCAGACTAATCCTAACAGATGAGTTTGGCTGACTCTGCCGTGGTTGCTTATTATTTTTGAGCTGTTCTAACCCATTCCCCCAAATTCGTTCGTCCTCCTTTTGTGTTTTGTCCTTAAAACTCTGAGGGGTCACCTTGAATGGAGAATGGCAACAGTAGGATGTAGGAACGTGCCAAGAATGTAGAGGAATGGTTCATCTCTCATGGACAAATCTATTTCGGCAGAGAATGGGGATATGTTTAGTTTCTTTGCAAAATAAGCCCTGACCCGATGCAGTTAACTTGCCATTTCACATCCTTGGATCATCATTATTAGGATTTAATTAAAGTCTACTGGTCTGAGTGACAGGAGGTTTTGCGGTTAAGACTCAGCCCTGGAGTGCCTCTCATGTTCTACTTGAGTCTCTAGAATATGATGTGATGATAAATATCTGTTCAAGAGAGATGTACGTCCGACTTGATAGGTTTTATGCAGCGAGAGTAGAGTAGCTTTCTAAGCTGTTTTTAATGTCTTCTCAGAGACGATAAGTAGTTTGATGGATCGTCAAGTACCTTAATTTTATGAAGTCTGTCTCATTTTTCAGATCCTGTTGGTCAGAACCTGAGCTCAAAATCCTTTGAATAGAAACAAGACTTTTCCTACCCGCTCTCGACTTTGGATTCCAAGAAGAATATCAGAGCTGAATGGTTGAAAGAGTTCAATTTATAAAATCAAAGGAGTTGGAGAAGCTGGAATAAAATAGGATTGGAGAACGGAGCCTTTTCACCAGCGACAGTTGTTGTTATATCATCTCTACTCTCTCTCTCTCTTTCATTCACTCACGGAGAAACATCCCGGGTCTCTGTCACAAACACCGGAAATCGGATTTACCCTTTAGATGTAGGAACTATGGCTCCAGCCTAGAGCCTCAATCTTCCATGGTATCACTACTATCACTTTAAGAACAGAATTGAACATTCATTCCAGTTGCTACTAATGCTATTGATTCCTACGATTCCAAGTCTCTGTGCTCTTTATCTTCCAGCATTCACCTTACAAGGGCATGCTTTCATCCCTTGAGTTTACTCCTCTACCCGGTAAAAGACTCAAAGAACGGCATCATCTTACCCAATGTAGTCAGTCTTCCCTTGCCTGCTTCATCCACTGTGAACCTAATTCTGCCTGATTGAAGGAAAAGAGATTCATGCTGAGAGGACACAGAATAGGACCAACTTCTATCATTTGGAACTCGAGACTTGAGCATCTATTATTTGTATGACAAGGTGAGATTTGAGTGTCTGGGAGTTTGATGTGCATTAGCTGTATCAGTATTTTAAATTGGAGAAGTTTATGTCTGGAGGAGACTTCTAGTTCACGAGTTGAAGTACTTAGGTCTGAAATGGGGGTTTAATTGAAGACTAAAATTTTTCTAACTTTCCAGACCTGATGGAAGTAACTTTTTATCCCTGGTACTAAGAAAGGAATCGGACTGGTACTTGTAGTCCCTTTTACACCTCTATACTCTCTTCAAGAATTCTAGCCACCAGATTACAGCCATTATTGGCTATCTTTTTTAGAAAATGTGCAACTAAAGATTCAAGTTATTGACTCCGGGGAAAGCAATTGAGAACAAGTCTTGCACTTAATGATGAAACGCCTACAGCTACTATCTATGTCTATCGACTCAGGAATGATGGGGAACAAGTTAACAACTATTGGCACGAGACGAGGGAGAAAGTAGACCGAATTATTGTAAGTTACAAGCTGTTTGTATGCATTTCGATGGCAGGGTTCGTGTTTGTGTAATTTTGTGCATGAGTGGTCATTGTTAGTATTTGACTGTTTATTGTGCAAATTTCGTTTGTCCTCGAGATTGTGCTAGTGCGAAATCAGGGCATTCTGCCCTACAGCGATCCTCAGCTTTTTTTTCTTTCCACAAAATTCAGCCAGGTGTGGATAAAGGGCTTAACATTCTTAGTTCAGTTGCTAGAGTAAGTAAACTCTTAAATTTTCATACGCATGTATCTAGCGTGGGCAAAGCCATGTTGGAGACATCCTGTTGTGTGTCCAAAGTGGAGATGGATAGAGAATACATAAAAGCCTATAGATTACATTTGGCCCGAGTGACTTTCTACCACATGGAGAAAGCACTTACTAGATAGACTTGGCATTTTTTCTCTCTTTCCCTCCCGGAAAATTTTCCGTTCGCTCAACTGCGTTTTTTTCTGTGCGTACGTATAGATAGAGATATATATGCTTATTAAAAAAATACACTCGTCTATTCAATTTAACCCAAGTGTACGTATTGGAAATTGGAGCTCAACCCACTACATATAATGCGTCTCAATTCTCATTGAATTTGAACGTTGTGCATCTGAATCTGAATATTGGTAGTATTTGAAATTCCTGAATAGAGAAAAGAAAACTCGGCTCCTTTTCTCAAATGTTCAATTGGTAATTTCCATTAGTACTATTACGATTCCTTCTTTCTCCTACTTGATACTATTTATATCTATATTCTAATATATGAATCACATGAATCAAGATCGTTAGCTCTTGAGTCTTTTTTCCAGCTCTAATTCCTTCCTTTTGCTCAATATAGAGTGGTTTCAAAACACACGAAGGCTTTCCCGATTTCCATAGACTAGGCATATTTTAGTGAGCCTTGCTACCGAACTATGTGACATCCCATACGGTCATTCATGGAAGTGCGGAAGTAGATAAGCGAGAGAGAGAGAAAGGGGAGTTTGAGAACAAAGGGTTGGGAGAGGTTGAGACTACTCCTCACTGAGTCTACGCTATCTGCAAGATTTCATCCTTTTCCAGAAGGTTTAATCAGAGCACTTGTAGAGATACTTGTTCTTCGGAGGGGCTGAAGGGAGCTAGAAGAATGGTTCCAAAATGTTCCAACTCCCAGTGTTCCATGTTCTAAAGAATATCTATCGGGTAGTCTCATCTAATGCGGTTGTGAATGGAGAGAGAAAAAGCTCCGAGGAATATTATTTCACACACACACACAAGCTTCTCGACAAGGGACTACTGATCTGATCTGGTGTGCTTTTTTTTCTCTCTCTTTCTAGGAATGTTCTTGCTGCACTGTGCGTTTTCTCCAGAACGTAGGGCTCAGGTCTATTTGGCTCATAAAACTGGTTTGAGGGATAGTTTGGGATATTTTCTAGAAATTGATGGTGGAAATTTAGAGGAGAGTAGTAGTACAGCACGTTCCTTCTTGGAATCATTTGACTCGAGGCTCGTGTGGATGCTAGAACTCGTGTACATGGTGTACGTAAGTAACGTAAGTGTGTTCCTACTTGTGGGTCTAACAAATCGTAAAGGGTTGATGGAATAGATCGATATTGACAGCGTAAATATTAGTCAGACTACTCTGTGGGAGAATGCTTGGATAGGAGAGTCGTAAGTTTCATGTCCAATAAAATTACATGCTGAATGTGTTGACTTTTACCCAACCTTGGGTTTGGATAATATTCCAAGGTAGTGGTAGTAATATTATTCTTATGTATTATTATTACAACTAGGGAGTGTTTTGGCAAGGAGACATGTGGAGTAATCCTCTTAAGTCATGGAGAAAGAATCGGATTTTCATAAACTCTGCTGGCTCAATGATTCCCTTTCCATAAAATTTATTTTGGGGGAGGGAGGCTCGAGATTGATATTTATTGTGGCTTCGACCTACTAGTGGCGTTTCTGGAAGTTGATTTATGACACGGAAATTGAAAGATTTTACTACAAAGATAAGAAAAAATGACTCATCCCCTACCCACCTGCTATTATTCCTTTGTAACAAAACCATATAAAGCTCTTTGGACATGAACCCATAAGCCATAAAAATGAGCTCCGCTCCCTCCATGTGTTTAGATGGTCGTTGATGCATGAAAAGAGCCTATTATTTCCAGAGTCGGAAGGTGGGATAAACAGGTAATAAGCATATGTAGTCTACTTACCGTTCCACCGGGCCACAGCTCGAGGATTGACCTTTATTCATTATTCCGGGCTGATATGAAAGGGATTGTTAGTCGTTTGGGTTAATGAGTGGGCTCTGGTACGTGGTACTATTCTTCAGGGAGGGTGTTGTCCATGACCCATAAATATAAGCCGGCTTTTAACTACTTTTCTCTTGTATAGTGTAATAGTCCGGGATTAGTGCCGGGAGAGATAACGAGAGAGAGTTGTTCCCTTATGGATGAGAATGATTATTGTTCCCGTTTATTAAAGTGGTCCATTGTTATTTATGAGAGGGACGCGTGGTAGTGTGTACAGAGATGGTTTATAAATATTTCTCCAACGCCACTTTTCTCTCTCATTTGTAGTACGGGTGAGTAGTTTAGTTGTGCTGGAGAAGGCTCATTATGTATGTGCTATGCATATATCGACTACTTGGTATGGTAATGTTATTGGAGTGGGAGGAAGAGCACTGACCCTCGTGGTTCTAAAACCATCTTGCAGGGCCAGCAATGTGGATGACTTGGGAGAGGAAGAAAAGAAAGCGGACATGGGACGGGTGTTCGGGGGGAGCCGAATCTGTGGACCCGAAGTTACATAGGGATATCATATAAATTCTCAGTTTTCTCACATGCAAAAAGGCCAGTGTTTTTTCTTCTCCTGGAAGCCCGAGTAATTTGGGCTGGAGAATGAAGCCAGGAGGGCTCGTGTTTTTATTTTTTGTATGCAGTGGCAGTGGCAGTGGAGAAAGTGTTTGGTCATTGCCTCAACGTATATGTATATTTCTATATCAGAGGGCCAAAGAGTAGAGAGGCATGGAGTGCGTTGAAAGCAGAGGCTCCACTGCTGTGTCAACTCAGTCGTAAAAGTTCATAGTGTGTATAGGGTGGGAGGTTAAATCCTCTCTATGTACGGTGGGGGTATGAAAGTGGATTTGTAATTATGTACACTTTCGTCTTAGGTCTGTGGTGATGCAAGTATAAGAAAAACGGCCGTGATGTCTCTGTACTCTGACTTGCTCGAGCTTGTACTCTCTTCTGCCTCTTCCATCTCCTCCCGTCCAGTTCCTGCTTTTCAATCCTTACTCACCCTTCCAAGCCGACTCCGGGTATCGGACCCCTTCGGATCTTTGAGTTCGGAATACTTGGTGTGGGTACAAGTTTAAGGGGATTTCTATTCCTTGGATTCAGTGAAAGTTCTGCCGTTCACTTCTCTGGCCGTGTCCTCTATGACTCTCTACTTTTCTAGCACTTATCTCCTCTTGTTGTTATTATTTGTGTCTTTTCTCCCGTGTTTTTGCTCTCCCTCCCTGCCTTCTAAAACCCTGTCATAGTATTATACAGTCGGGTTTATGAAACGAGGAGCTGGTGGTGGTGGTTGGTTGGATTTGGATTGCATTCCGGATTGGATCTCACAACTCCTTTGGATCCTTGAAATTTCGTGAAGAGTGAGAGTGGTTGAGAGAAAAGTCGTATGCATTCCCCCTCTGTTATTTCCACCCTTCCCTTCCTTGAGGATCACATAAATCTTTCATCATCTTGGCTAATGCTCCTCTTGGTCTTATCATTAATATTCTTGGGATGGATGGAAGTCACCCTTGGAAATTTTCTGCCGCCTTTCCCGAGTCAAGTGAGGTAATGCTACTAAATACTTGGACAACTTTCCAGCATATATAGAAGCGTAATTTTTTTCATTCTTAGCAAGAGATAGATATTTGTATAGTCGAGTCTCCCTGACGAATACCGTGAGGGAAATGATTCGTCCTGGTTATTCCCCACCGTTTTCCGCTTGCATCAGCGACTGTCAAAGGCCTTGTTTTGGTCCTCTCTTCTGAGAATAGTCTGGTCTAGGACTTCTAGGAGGAAAAAGATAAATCTCTCTTTTTGTTTCTTGCATCTGCAAATGGTGGTGGTGGCTGAAAGGGGTTGGAAAAGATACTAGAGAAGAATGTTCAATCTGAGCTGAGGAGTTTTCGGGGAAACCCAATCGAGACTAATACATTGGATCTGTTCCATTTCTCTAATGGGGAATGGATTGATACCCGTCTCTTCTGTTTTATCTTCCAGTGGAGTTGGAAAGAAGTTGGAACATGAGAGCATTTGTCAGACTCATCTCATAATATTGTATAAAGTATGCATGTCGAAAATACCCCCTTTCTTTCCAACCAAAAGACATCAAAGAAAAACTTGGGAAGTAATACTGTTCCCCACGCAGAAGAGATGGGTGCACAAGTGTACATATTTGATGACTGGGATATCATAGGCAGCCCACTACCTTTGTCTAAGGTTACTCAGGTTTTGCCATAGAAGGGTTTTGCCCAAACAATGTTTGTTATGTTACATCTAAAGGAGGAAATCAAGATGAACATTCCCCTGATGGGAAGGGAAAAAAATAGTAAAAATAGTCGGTTTATAGGCAAGTCCACCCACCTCTCCAGCTCAGGCTCTACACACCCTACCTGCATTGACACAGATAGTTGTTAATGGAGAAAGTAGGGAAAGGTTTCTTAGGCTGCTAAGACTCTCTTGACTGGCAGTTGGGAAACAACAATGGTCTTGGAAATGGCAATAGATGAGTTTTTTTTATCCATTTTATTACACGGGGATAAAAGGGAGATTCCCACACCACACAAGTCGTGTGCAGGTCCTGGGCCCGTGTCACAAGAATAATGTAGTTTGCGCACTTAGGGAAAGTAAGAAGAAATTAATCCTTCCGTTCTTTATATTCTCCTCCTCCCACGTTTTCAATATCGGGGGGCATTGGCTTGAAAGAGACTTGAGAAAGTGGGATGGACGGACCGAGGGGTATTATTATGTGTGTATCGTGTAAGTATGTGCTTGAGTGTCATTGGGGAAAAAGTTTCTGGAGCACAGAAAGACGGAGGAGAGAGCTTTATAAGATGTGCCATGTGGAACTCTAAAAGAGATCACAAGTCGAGTCTCTGGGAGTTAGTCTCAGTCCCTCTTTCACATTTTACTTTCAACTCACCTTCTTTTATTCTTCTTTAGCTTCTGAACGTTTTGTTGTCAGAGTTGGACATGATCCGAGCTCTTGTTGGATCTTCCGAGCCGTTCCTATCCTTCAGTAGCTTCTGTAGGAGTGGAGTTGACACAAGTCTTTGAGGCAACTCATTCTACGTCTAATTTACTCAAGATCTTGTTTCAACGATTTTAAATTCTTTCCATTCCTCTTTTATCCTTAAGTACAAATACTTGGGACTGGCTATTCCAACCCCTTTGAGCCTTTTGTGGGCAAGGGATTTTGAGTAGTCAAGAATGTAGGTAGTACTTGGTTGAAAGGAAATTTTTTTTTTTTTTGCCAAGAGGGTCTCAACTTACTCATTCCTTTCCGAGTCTTGGCTAAAGGGTTAACGGAGTTTTGGGATTCCCTAGACGAATGAAATCAAACAAGATGGATGTATCTAATTATGAAGTCAGTGAGCTAGGAAAGATGATGAGGCACGATTCATCATTGACTCTCAGACATAATGAAGTTCTCAGATAATTACTTGCCAGAAGTTCAGCAATGTGAAGGCTAGGGGGGTATTTCTATAGGTTCTCTAGTTCTAATGGTCCTAATAATGGACCTGGCAGTTTTGTAGTAATATCCTCTAGGGACACAGGCTCATAGCTGTCCAATTGAACTCCTTGCCATTGTTTCATGTGATCTGACGTTGGCTCTCAATCAGTTGAACGCTAAGTGCGACAAGCCTATTCAAGGGATGTGAAAGGTTCTTGGCATGGAAATCATTCAACTCGGGCAAACACAGCTTTAGATTTGATTTCAAGTTGTGTACTCCCCGTGTTGACTGATTGAACAGTTGAGTGAGATGTTTGCCTGGTCTGGTGGCGAGAATTAACCTCTGGACGATGAAACCATAATGAGAGGGACACCTACAAATTTATTAGAATGGATAGGTTAAAGGTCGGCTAAAGGAAATAGAATGGTTGAGTCCGGAGGCCCTTCATACTTGTAAAGCTATCTCTTGAGGGACTATCATGTGACGATCACAATTGCCACTCCTGTCATTCTCTAATTTCGTTGAACATGCAGTCGGTCTAGTTTCTGTTCACAGTTTAGGGAGCCATTGATTCTAGTTTTATTAGGTAATTCACTAAATCTTTTCATCAATTATTACAGGCCTCAAACAATGAAGATTAAGTGAACAAGTGGGAAACCGAAGAGAGAAAGTAAAGGGAAAAGGTAGAGAGAGGAAGGGTAAGAAAAGCAAAGCTGATTTAGTCCAACCTTTCTCTCCTGGGTAAGAATAACGAAGAGAAGGAATAAATTGGCAGGAGGTCTGTCTCCAGCCTCTTGTAAATACATGCACACATTCTTACAACGGAGGGGGTGAAAGAGTTGAAACGGGCAAAGTCAAGAAAAAGGGAGAGGTGAAAAATATTTCTCGATGAGAGACTTGGTGGTGTAATTTAGACGTAACTCTGGGAGTAGGACCGTGTAAATTGGATTGGCTTAGACGGATCTCATGGAACCATTTTTCTCGGTCTCTCAACAAAGCTCTTATTTGAGAGTGAGACTGGAACGGTTTGACATCAGTGTGATCTTGTCGATGTGAGAGGTGTAGAATGGAGACGTGATTCAATGTGACCAAGCTAAGGATATTGATCGAGAATCTGGACCAAGGCTGCCAAGCCGTCAATTACTGGAAATTGTTATTCTAAAGTTTTATATGAGGTGGATGCACCCTGTACTGCCAACTGCGACGACTTAGTGGTTTCATTGAGCAGTGATCGATTGACAATAAGTGAAGTGACCATTCTCTGCCCCATCTATATTAAATGTGTCTGGAGCCTCGGCGGACGGACTTAGGGAGACCTACTATATGGATGTTGTTTGGAAGAAAAGATTCTGACACTGGGCTGAAGAATTTCTCATCTATTCTCCTCTAGTTTATCTCCGAAGGAACAGGCTCACACTCCGACCAACTTGTGGTTGGAAACCATTTCCCGTGGCTGTCTCCGGAATATAGCCAGAAGCCATGCAAGAACTCTTCCTGCTTTCAGCAATCCTCTGCCTCATCACTGAAGGTAAGAGCTTCCTATTTCCATGTGGCTCGTTATCCGTCGATACTATGAGCTTTTTGGACCCGCATTTTTTATCGTTATGACTATGACCCACAGCTCCGTCCGTGGGTGCTGGAGGGATTTTAAAGTAGTAGTAAGTAATAAGCTCTTATCGTTTACAATATAACTGACGTCTCCAGAAAGTTCAAAGCTCCAAAATAAAGCATGGGAATTCCCTTCCAATTTGGCCTCCTTGTTTGCAACAGCTCAACTTTCGAAAGTATCTGTAGGAATAAAGGCTAAGCCCATTATTGTACAAGATATGAAACTCCAATTCAGCATAATCCCACGTACCAAAAGATAACTAAGCCCCTGCCCACAAACGGGGAAGTTTGCAAAATTGGATTTCGCGATTCCCAAAGTATAATGTCTCCTAAGAATCGGGGTAAGGAAAAAAATAGCACTAAGTTGACTGATAATGTAGCTGCTCAGCAGGGAGTACGGGCCGCAGCTGGATATACGAGACCGATTATGGCCATGATAGCCCATTTCATCGATATATCGACATTTATTTTGCTATTAATCAGAGGGAAGGTAGAAACCCGGTGGGGTGAAGAAGGTAGGACACAGCACCGATTATTCTAGTGTGGTATGTAAGTCGTGCCGGTTTTCTTTTTGAGTAATTTGTGAGGAAAGGAAATGTATGTTTATTCTAGGGACACGTTATTGTAAACTGATGACGGCCCTTCTAGTTTCCGCCTCGGCCTTTGTCTGCACCTTTCCTATCTGATACTGGGACTAAAACACCTTGCACTCCTTCCATTACCCGGGTATTAGGAAGGAAGTTTGTCTCTCTAAATTAGGGATCGGGAGTTTCCTTGAGTTTACTCCTAAACAAAGTTGGGCGTGTAACTCCTTGCACTGTGGCAATTACAGACTCTCTCTCTCTCTATTCTAGCATGGAAAGTTATCGGCGTCAAGGTGTCAGCAAGTCGGTGTTGTAATGGAAGCAGAACGCCTTTGGTCGTCCTTAAGGTTTTTTTCTTCACCCGCCTTAAGCTTCCATAAAGCTTCTTAATACGTTTTGATCTTATTAAGTCAAAACATTGAAAATATCCCTTCTGTTTTCCCCCTTTTGGGGTATTCGTGTGGGTGGAATGGAATTGGCTCGTCATCCGTGGGGGCTTGATCATATTTGGGTTTTTTTTTCATACATATATAAATTGTCTGTACTGAGACTCAGGCTGAGTCACTCAGGGTAACTTTCACTCCAGTCTAAGCTGAAGCTAGAGGGGAATAAAGTTGGAAGTTGGAACACACAAGACTTGGAGTTATAGCTTCCGACCCCGACTTGTTTATAAACTTTGGAGTGTATCTATACGGAAGGCGAGTAATTCTATAGAATTTTCCCCACTCTCTCTGTCCATGGGTGACATTATGATGTCACGTAGGGGATGCTTATTTGGTCAGTTCATTTGGATTCGGTTTGGTGGTTGGAGTTGAAAGTATTTTTTTTACTGCTTGGCTAAAGTTAGTACATAAGTTGTTTAGTGTTATGGTTCTTTGGTTTGATATTAACTTGTGAGGCTGTAAAGGGGAGTCATGATCGAGCTATTTATTCCGGGTGTACTTTCCATGAAATTTTTGCGAGTGATAAGTCATGAATTGATCATTATTATTTACCAAGATTCCTTTTTGACGGAGGGGGGGGGGGAGAAATGTATATTAGCTGCTTTGTCTTGAGCTTCAAGTCAGAGCACGTATTTGGGTTATTGAATGAATAACGGAAGCTCTGGCTGGTGGTGGTGGTGACAAATTCCCTTCTGGATTCAAAAGGACGTATGAGCTCGGGGGAGTGGAAGTTTAGAAATTATTAGGAAAGTCGTTTGAAGTGAGTGGAGGCTTTACTGTCTCATTGATTACGGAATTGAGTGAGCTTCTCTTGCCAAGCATTAATAATGGCGGTGGTGGATGGGATGAGTACCTTTCGTTTGTTTTAGGCCGTCCTAGCAATAAGGATCCCTATCCGCATCTATAATAATATGTCATCACAGTTTAGCTACGTTGAGCAGGGATATTATAGTCATTAAACTACATTGTTCCCGAAAGTTATTTTCTAAGCTTTGAATTAGTATGGGAGGAGAGCGGAGGATTCGGCTCTTCTCTCCTCGTCTTGTTTACATCTACATTATGTTGCCAATCACATTAGCTAAAAGCAATCTGGTCCTCTCTTGGAATATTATAGGGAGCATTGATGAGACCGGCTTGGATGTGTTTATTTATCGTAAATATAGGGGATGTAGAGCACAGTCTAACTCAATTCTAAACACCACTGGACTAGGAATAGAATATGTCGTAGCGTCCGATCTTGTGGTTCATCATGGCATTGTATACATATTTATTGGTGGCTACATATTTGTTTCGCCGTGTCCCGGGGTCTAAGGTTCTGGTCGTGGGTATCATGGACGGGCAGGCATCGTCCATGATGATGACGACGTCCATGATTGTGGACAAGCTGAAGGGATACAAAGGGCTAGAAATGTCGCATTTGGAGGGCTTCGGCTTGGTTTATATTTACTGGGGCATGGGCATAAATTCCGGGTACGTATTTAGAATTTACCGACTCCCCATTTGGAGTAATGGAATGGACAAGTATACATTAAGTACAATAATGGAATTGTGATGACAATCAACAATGGAAGAAGCTTTTGTAATGTTGATGACGGTAGGTTGATTACAGTTACGTGAAATTTGTGCTGAGTAAGGTCTCTCAGTTACGGACAGAGGGTGGAATGACCTTGTCGTTGTGGGAATTGAAATAATAATTATGGGAAATAGAATGTGATTGCAAATATAATTTCCCCTCAAGGTTGAAAAGGGTCAGTAGGAACGAGTAGTAAAATGTGGTAGTATTCTCCAAAGGAGAGAAATGGCCATAACTCACTGTTTTAAATGCTGAATCGATTTTATCGATTGTTTTGAGGGACATGAATTGGAAAATGTTTACGTTCAGTTGAAATGAATGCATCACACACCTGTCTCATTACTTATTTAAGAGATGGCCATTAGCCAATAGGTTGTCAGGAATGACAATTCAGTTTATATCCACAATTTTGGAGCGGAGAAGATGCTCAGAAAAACTGTCGAGGCTGGAGACTCCAGTTGGAGCGCAATCAAGACCTCCAAACTACGACAGAGAAAGCCGGAGCGTTTTTCCTTGGCCAGGAATTGAGGTGGAAAATAGTGATTTGTCCAGAAGTAAAGTGTGATGAAAGGGAGCTCAGTAATTGAGTTGTGTGAGAAGACTGTCAGCTTATGAGGAGGTGGATAATAGAGAGAGAGGAGGCTCCTGGAGACTGGAGACTGGAGAGAGAGTTGTACTAAATATATCTGTGAGTAAATTTTCTGCTTTTGTAGGAAATGTCCGTTTCGGGGAATAGGGAGTTATTAGATAGAGTCTTTGAAGTTTTTTTTTCCACATATTCCTCGCTATATCTTTTGTGTCGAGTCACAAAAAAAATCAGAGTCAAAAGTAGGTTGAAGTTTTATTGCTGTAAAAGGGAAAAGGGTTTTAGTTTCAGTTAGAGCCTTTCTCTGTGGATACAAGAGGAGCGAACATTTTGACAAAAGAGATATCAGATGACATGAGCATGAGAGTCGAGAGCTCGACACTATCTCTCAGGGTACACAAGTTCCTGGAGTTGGTACGTATCGGGTCCGATTTTACATTGGACCACTGAGCATGTAAATTATATGTAGAGTCATGGGCCTTGTACGGCAGAGTGTCTCGACTTTTTTTTTCCTGCCAGGGGGGGGGGCTACGTTTTCCAGCTACGTCCAAGCTGCTTTTACCATAAGGATTTTTGACTTGAGGGGGTTTGTGTCGGGAAATTTTTTTTTTCATCTTCCCAGCTTTAAAGTTCTAAGTTGTCGAAGGGGAAAGTTTCTTTGAGCAGGATTTTTATTCATCCTCCGTGTAGGAGAGGATTTGGAGCCTTTTAGCCTGTGGGGACAGTATCCAACTAAAGGGATAAAGGGTTTTGGAATCCCCACAACATTTTTAATCTCTGTGGTTTTTACCTGAAGGGACAAATTACGTCTGTAGGGAGAAAGCACTTGTGTGCAACTTGTGTCGTTTGAGAATGTGGCCTGGGTGACGGGATATCGACTATCGACACTTTTCATATGTGGACAATTCCAATGTGTTTTTTTTCATTTAGGGGAGTAAGGAGTTCTGAGAGACCTTTGTTGGTGGGTGTCCCTCACAGAATTAGATAGCACGTATAAGTGTCGCAGGGAAAGGGGATATAAATCGTATTCCTTTTGTAACGCAACTAGCTGCAAATGTTTGTCATTTGATTTAATTTGCAATGGAATGTCGAGTAGGAAGAGAAACAAGTCCCCCTCTGTCTGGTTCCATGTTCCTTAAGTCCCTGCTGGATTTAGTAGGTTGTGTCTTGTGAGACTCTGTATCTAGTCGTCTTGGGATTAATATAGCAAGGCTGTTGCTTCCGGACATTTACCTCTGAATGATGAAGTGTGTGGGATGCATGGAGATTATGAATTCATGGTAGCCCCCTCGGGTTTTGGTGATTTGTGGTTGGGGAAGAGGTGAGTTTTTCATATTCTGTGGAGAGATGAATGAGGTCTGGTGAGGGAGAAGAGATTTTACCCGTTTTGACAATTTGATGAGCCACTTTTGGAAATAAATGCGGAAAGATTGGGGGGTGCAAGTGGCGCAACCGTGAATTTTCATCATTCTCCATTTTTTTTACCAAGGAGAAAGCGTCGCTCTGTATCCCCAGGACATTAGGAGAATCTGTAGTCGACTGAGCTCCAGATCCAAATAATTAAGAATTAACCCATGGGAAGAAGAAGGCAGGGTTTGAAAATGCAGCCCAGCCCTCGCTGTGTATGCGGGTGTTGTAGAAGCTTGGATTTTAGAATTTATCCTGATTTTTATGAGATCCTTAACCCGGAGGAAGAAGGGAGGAGAGGATTTAATTCATAAAGTGTTCAGATATGTATTTCTAGGTTATGGAATTAGGGAAGATTATAATTGATGGGTGGGACTGGGAAGTGGTCCTAGAAATCCCTTGGGCCTTATAAATATAACTGGACCCACACACACCCGTAGAGGTACGTGGCAGCTCTTTGGTTTATCTCTCTATTCATATCTCATTTCCCGTGGGAGTTGCTTTGCTAAGCTAATCAGGTTGATGATAGTGACAAGAGGAACTGCTATCATCTCCAAAGAGTCTTATATCGTCCATTTAGTAATTGGATGTGGAGGATGTGGTGGTAAAAATGGTCTAAATGGCCAGGGTGGGTTTTGGGCGGAGAAAGTTTTACATGTACGTTGGTCTGGTGTACTGCTGTCATGTTGGGAAGGGAATGATAAAAACTGAAGGATTTATCCTCGATGCCACAACTGATTGGATCTATGATGTTTGATGTATGATTGTTTTTTTGTGTGTCAGGTGCACCATTTGCCGGTGACAAGGAAGGGAATGGCGGAGAGGATGTGCAGAGCATTTGGGTGGACCAAGGGAGTAATCTGACATTACCTTGTGGAGGACTACATGTCAGGGACGGTGGTTCTGTCATGTGGATCCATGAAGACAGAAGGAGCAACATCACGAGTCGTATTCAAGACGACGGGAGCATATTCTTTCCAAGTCTTACACAGTCTGATTCTGGAGTCTATGAATGTCGAATCGACTCTGATTCCAGTAATTACCAGTCGAGGAGAAAATTGTCGAGTCAAGACTTGTACGAGGCACGTGTTCGAATCCGGGTTCGAAGTAAGTAGTGTTTCTATGTTTTTAGTTTAGGAGTATTATGTTTGACCCAGCTGGGGCCAGTAGGCAAGGCCTTGTTCAATAGCGAGAGGTTATTAAATTGGTGGAGTCGATGGTATTAAATGGAAGGGAGGTCGTAAAAGTGAGGATAGAGAGACTTGGAGTGCCGTTCAGGGAAGCGTAATAATACGTACTTCTGGATCGATGTCATTGAGACATGGGTGTGATTGACGAGCGTTTCTCTGTCCGGCACTTTGGTAGTATGGATTACCTCAGTATACCTGGGTTTCAATTCCTGGCTTTCAAGAGGAAGTCAGTGTTCTATTTTCTAAGTGGTTCAGTGGTTCAGAAGAATAGTTACTAGTTACTAGTTCCCCTGAGTTTCAAGTGAGATGGGACTGATGGGAGTGTGGAAGTTGTGGTCTTTCTACTTTGATTTCTTTTCTGAACGAGACGTGATGGGAAGGTCGGTGGGTGACTATTACGGTTGGGACGATGGTTTTAAATGATGGAGAAAGTGAGTGGAGTTTGAGTCTCTAATATTTGCCCCTTTTGACTTTTCATGAAGCACCTCCTCATGTACTCAAGAATGTTACTGTGACGCCTTATACCATTTTCGCCTTGGTAATGTGGGAGATCGATAAGGATGGGGATGGTGGCTATTCCATTCGAAGTTTTCAAATTGCTTATCGCCTAAAGAATGCTGCGGAGAATGACTGGAAAACCTGTCTCCCTGCCTACATCGATCCTCTTTCTGTAAGTCGGCTTTTTCTTGATCTAAGGAAATTCAATTTTACAATCTTGATATGACACTTGGAACGATCTCTGCCCATCTCCTCCCATAATTGTTCCTTTCCATCCCCTCACTAAAATCATAAGAAAGGCTTCTTTGACAATCTGAGCTTACCTCAAAGAATTGTGGCTAGAGCTGTGTGTGTCAAGTATCCTCGTTGTAATTTATGGAGAGTGCCCCTGAATCCAGATATGTTTTCTTACCCCTTTCTCTCCTCTATTCATCGGTATATACCAACTGGAGCGTAGCTATGGGTAATGCATATAAATTCAATTGGTCCTGGTTTTATTACCTATTATTCCCTAACCTGGTTGGGAATTCCCTTTTTAGGAGGTGTACAGAGATATTCTAAATGTGCACCGGGTTGTAATTTGATGGTAAGTGGATTGAAGTGAAGATTCAGTTTTTTGTATGTTTCTCTGGTTTTCTTACCTACAGAGGCAGTATAACATCTACCATCTCCAGCCTAACTCAACCTACTTGATGAAAGTTTGGGCAAATAACGCGCTGGGAAGTGGGCAGAGTAAAGTCGTAGAAGTTCATACACAAAATGATCTCCAGGAAATTGGTAAGAGTTTATTTATTTAGTTGTTTACAATGTTTACCTGTCATGATTAACTAAAAGATGAGTTTTAGGAATTTATGAGGTACAGTAGGGCCAGTAGGGCTAGGTTGAGTCTTATTTCTAATTGGGCTCATTTTCTCCTTCACGGGAACTTTTTTGGAACAATTTTCTCTCACTAGAATTCCCGTCGGTGTTTACTGTCTTGTCTCTTGTCAGTCGTAGTTTCCGTGGGTTCATTCCCTTTCATTTTTAGTCCCCATTACTGTGCTAATATTGGTCGTGGAAGTAAATTCCGACTTTATTAGTGATCAAAGATAGGAAAATGAGTTAGGATGCCTTTTGTTAGAATTTTGTATTATTCGAGTCTCGATAGAAATGGAAGATGATGAGATTGAGGTATTCTATTCGAATAATGGAGAGTAGTAATAACTTAAATTTAGCCATTGTTTTATGTGAATAACGAAAGATGTCTGTAATGAGATGCTAATTTGCATTCAAGCCAATTCAACGCTCTAGACTCTCGTAGTGGAATGTGCCAAATTGAAATGATAAATTATAATTTCCCATTAGTTCCTATAGAATAAGACTGGAGAATATGCCGGAGTGAAAAAAATGTGTATTTTTCATTGAAATCTTTTCAGAGCTGGGGAAGCACTTTTTGGATGGCGTGGACTCATTTGACGTTAGGATATGGATAATTGCAGTTGGAATCGTTATTTCTACTTTACTCATTTTGGGAGTAGCCACCTGCTGTCTTTTCTACAAGGAGTATAATATGAACCTTGCGACTGATTCACGAGATATGGACGGAGAAAGTATTGAACTGATGCCGAACATAATATTGAATCCGGGATATGACTTCCAGCCCATGGAACTCACTCAGCCGGATGAAAATTCGAATGATACCACAGCATTGCGGATTAATAATAACTCTGTCGTCCATCCTGCTCGTGTTTGACACATACAAATCTCAGGCTCTATTTTCGGAATGGGATCCACATCTTCGGTCTCAGTATCATCGGCGGGGGATGGATTCACGTCGTATATCTAGGAAGGGAACTTGGGATGCTAGATTTGAAAAGGGGAAATTGGATTCCAATAATTAGTCTACATGCTAAAGAAGCTACTTCATTAGTCTCTAAAAGATGCAAATATTCACCAGATAATAGGAAAATGAAGCTTCATTGAATTTGTGGCTGAAAGCATTCTAATGATCACTGTCAGATAGAGCCTTTTTGGTCACTAATTAGAACGCAATGGTATTAGATTGCAGGACTAGGAGTAGGATATAAAGTATTTTATTTTAAATCAGAAGCAAATATCTGTAGTGTATAGGGCTGTACTCTCTTACTGCATACGGCTTTGCATATCTTGTCAATATACGCTCTCCTCGCCGCATAGTTACATGTGCTGCGTAGCGAGTGGCTACTGAGTCGCTAATTATGAGGCTGATGTGCATTAAGGACGCAAATAATGCAGTCAAGCACCTTCGAGAATCGAGTTTAATATAGTTATAGGCTTTTGTATCGGCAGTTTCTTTGAATCCACACATTCAAAGGTAAATCCTGTAAGGCCGCTAAGATATTTGATGAATTCTGAAATGTGTGCTTCTGATAAGGTTCACGGAATTGCTTCAGAGTATTACTTTTATTGCCACATGTTTACGAAACCACATTATTACATCGAGACAGAGTGTATGGATTGTCAACAATAGGATGACGTCTTGATCTGCACCTCTGGAAATATGTTAATTCTATCTGCATTTAAAGTTGAGCTTTAAGTGGTCCTCGATTAAACTTTGTGTGAAATAGGTAGAATTTTACGTAAATGTTTCCAAGTTTGAAAGTGTAAAAACAATTACATTAATTAATTGGTAGTTTAAAATATATATTTTCGTCTCACCTCGTTCTTATACGTTTCAAGAGTCATTCCGTTTTGGATGAAACCCATTAAATGCTCAGCTGATATTAAAATATTGAAAACACGACGGAATGTTACCAACTCAGCCTCTACAGATGATATTATGTAGATTTGCCTGTAATCGCTACTACCAGAGGTACGAGTTACACAGCTCGAAAAAGACTATGGAACTGACTAAGCAACTTTATGCCATATTTTGTTTGTTATTTACAAATACCAATCCTGAGCCTTAGATCTAGGAATATGTACTTGGATGTGCCGATTCAACTAGTACTCCTCTAATCCCTATGAAAACACTGATTGTAACCATTTTTGATCTACATTTTTACTGTCTGTTATATACATCTATGTTAATTTGCACTTGTTACTACATTTACTAACTCTACTGAAAATGAAAAGACTTCGGTTGAAGAGAAACCATGTTACTGATGATGATAATAATAATACAAGGGATTTTAATATAACCTCTGCCCTTTCCTATTTTATTCACCCATAAATGGAGCTAAGGCTAAAGAATATCGCTAACCTTATTATATATCTATAGCCATTCCAACTTCCAACATGTATCTACAATACTTTACCGGATTGCCACTAGTATGTTATTCTATCGGATGGAGAGATCGGATTGAGCTGTAACTGGGGATATCAATGCAATCTGCTACCTTGATTCCATTTAGAAAATCCACGTCGTTACAAAAGTATAAATGGATAAAAGGATCATCAGACCATAAAGGAAGAAGTTAGGGAACCTCTCTGTGCCCATGTAGCCTATTGTGGTTCCATTTTCCAAGGACCTCATAATTAATACATTACTGACTGAATCCCTTATGCAATAGCTGAATAGCTTCTTGATTCCATAAATGTGGGGCAAAAGATTTTCAAGGACCAACTTTTGGAAGGCATTTGAGATATGAACAAAGGATTTGAAATTAGAGTAAGGAAGGAAGACGTTCTGAGACGCTCTGTCGATTTCTAGAAAAACTTGGGAAGGAAAGAATAATCCACCATTTTCCAACCCCCTCTCCAATTTCAAACACTTTAAGGATACTTATCTCTGGGTCGAATCAAATGATAATGCTCAAGGAGAATGAAGCAGCCTTCCTTCTGAATCATTCCCAACTTTTGATTTCCGTTTCACTCCCTAGTACAGAGCGATAGAGTTGGAGAAATGGATAAATCTCATGGACTAGGGAACTCAGACGTCTCAGAATTTGTATAGAATCAAATAGAATGTTGAAGGCAGAGTATGAGAGCGATCCTCGTTGGTTATTACATTAATGTCAAGATCTTACAAGGGATCTTGTGATAGAAAGTGATAGGATGTGTCACTCTCAGCGTGTGACTCTCAGCCTCCCATGGAAATGGACCGGACGAGGTGAGAACGATGGTTTATAATCCTAGAAAATAACTGGAGACATGGACTATTACTATGACTATGCTGATTAATGTTGTCCACAAAATTTCGAAAGCTGCATCGACGGTAGTGTATTCTAGCATGATTGAAGGCTGTAGTCGGTGTCGGTGGTGGTAGTTGTTCCTGGTAGAGCCCTGTTCGTATGCAATTATTTTTTGTTCCATTTTTTCATGTAATATCATGAGTCCTACTTTCCCTACTTGTTTAGTAGCGCAGCGACTTTATGTGCATGTTCGTGTGTCCTTCCGTCCATCGAGACGATAACTTTAGAACAAGACAATCTTTTTTAAATCTGTTTTCATATATCCATTTAAGATCTCCTAGCGGAAGCAAAATTCCAAAAAATGGAAGATAGAAGCTAATTAGCATAATCACTCCACTATATTTTACATGCAGTGTAGACTCGTAGACCAGTGCCAACAGAAGGCTAAATTATATGCGAATTTAGTATTCTATTCAAATTGGATACACACGGCAGTCCTAAATTCAATTTCGAATATTATAAATTCGAATATTGGTCATTTAAAAAGGGATCTGCCTGACTACTTTGTTACACGCGTTTTGAACGGTTTATTCTGCATGGATGATGATGGGATTGCAGTGGTGGTAGTAAAAATAGCTGGAATTCCTTATTTGTCAATCTTGGGGACATTTGGGGACAGTTGTCTCTCCAGTTGCACACTTCATTCTTGGATCTCTTTTTGTGGTCTCTCTCTCTCTGGTAGTGGTGACTCGAGTGGGTGTCTCTTTTCGAGTCTTTTCTCGGTGTCTAGTCTGGAGACATAAAAAAAATCGGATTAAGAGGAGATTTGGCTGAATTGGGGCAGAGTGAGAGAGTTGGAACTTTGTCTTCTTTTTCCCTCCCATGTGGAGAGCTCTAGATTTGATTCCTCTCCCTCTGACTCGTCCAAAGAATTCGTTTTCCTAGCCGGCAATTCATCATCATCTCGGCTTTATAACTACAACAATTATATTTAATTGATCTTCACAAACGTTGCATTCAACAGGTTCAACTTCAACACTCGCTATCACCTCAGACACACTTGAGGAAGCTAGGGTTGAGGATATCCAAAGAGTAGAAAGGGGTAAGGCCAAGGGCTTCAGTTTTGTTTTCCATTCCATTGACTTCAAAAATTAAGGCAACAGTTCACAGTTTATTTAATTAGTAGTTGGGAGTAGTTGGGATTTGGGGTTAAGTGTCATCGGCAGTTTCGCATAGTAGTGTCAATTTAGGATTTTATTAATTCAATTTTATTAAATAATTAATTACCGTTTCTAGCAGAACAATTCCAACCTACTCATCCATCTCATCTGCTTTCTGCTCGGCACTTTAGTGTTTGGGTGTTTGGAATAGAAAAGGATCGCTGAGGAACGGAAGGACTGACTGGGATATCCAGGAGCAGTTGATGAATCCGGATTAGTGGCAGACACAGTGTTAGTCTCTCGGTTGGGATTCTCACCTGTCTATCTGTCACTTGAGGATCAGTCGGATCAGGATTAGTAATCTTAGAGCACCAAAAATGACGACAATCTTTGGAGCTTGCGGGACAACCGCGACCTCTTCCAAGGCAGGTCATGTTGGAGAGGAGCCCAAGAAACAAAAGAAGGTGGACCTGGCAGGGACTTTCTCCACTGAGGTGATGCGATTCGAACCGAATCTACTTTGTCAATAGATGAGTTTTAAAATAGTAATGGGTACATGGATTGAGTTAATGATTTTAATTTTTGATCAACAGATTAAAGTTCTAAAGGGAATAAAAGCAGGAATTATGGGATCTCTGGTACAATTGGCATTCGTCCCTTGTATTGCATTATTTCTTAAGTACCCGGTGGACTTGGTAGGAGGGAAAGAATCTGGAATTTACAACTTAGCTAAGGCCATAGGAAATGCTCATGCTAATCCACTAAACTCTTTGCTTGTGGTCACGAAGGAGCTCTTGAGTGGGCTTATCAACTTTAAAGTTATTGCTATGATTCTCATCATGTTCGCTGCAGCGTTCAATTTGGGGCTCAATGCTCATGGTATGAATATTCTGTATCTAATAATCACTAATGTCGTTTAGAGTTGGTGTATTTTAAATCTTTGTTTGTCTACAGTTCGGAAAGAGCGGCCAAGAACTAAGATGGAATGGCTTCAGCAGTGGTTTTCTGTGAAACTGCTGTGTTGCTCGATCGTGAGTGGATTTCTGACAGCATTTCTTTGTAGTGCATATGTCTCCCTTGCCGATTGGGAATATTCCAACATCCACGTCGATTGTTTGGACAAGTGAGGGAATTTTTAGAGGATCTTTTGAATAGGTATTAAATTTACTATCTAATGGACT
This sequence comes from Agrenia bidenticulata, assembly GCA_034694785.1. Lineage (NCBI taxonomy): Eukaryota > Metazoa > Arthropoda > Collembola > Entomobryomorpha > Isotomidae > Agrenia > Agrenia bidenticulata. The sequence goes on from JAQFYM010001045.1 coordinate 29,740, forward strand.
AATAAATAAAATTTTATTCTGGGTTTAGGAATTCATATGCGACCTGTATACATGAAAAGCACCTGTTCCTTCATGTATGCTCATTTTTGTTGGGTTTCTACATGTTCTTGGACTTTGCTATTCATGACAAGTTTGTTGTCAAATTTCCAACAATTGAGAAGGATTTGTCGGATGCGATTCGACTGGCTATGGTAGAGAATTTGTGGGAAACGATCTCCATAACTATTCGCTTTATTCCTGTAGTGTACATAATGTATTTCATTCAAGGTAAACTTCAAAATAAATTTAATCTCGTTTAATTGGGTCTCTTAATTACAGAAATGTCTCCTCACAATTTAGGAGGTGTATTCAGAGAGATTTTGACAATGGTTGGCTACAGTTTCAATGATGCGGAATTGAGTAACTTCTTTCAATTCTTTGATTTGAAATTATGGATTCAAACTAGTATTTGGCCAACGACTGCCCTTTTTTTCATGAAATCTACCTGGAAGATACTGGAACTCATAATAACTGAAGTAAGATTGTCCGAGTAAGATTATTTAAAAAAATCCGTATCCAAAATCATAAAAATATTTTTGCCTATTCAACAGAGACTAGAAATAGAAACAGAGATTCCATTTTCTTCGAAAGATGTAATCGTTGTTGGAGATTGTATGAATTCTATGGATATCTACATGCGATATTTAGGCTTCTACGAATTCATGCTTAGAACTCGTACAAATACTAGACAGATCCTGGAATTCTTCAACCTTAGCCATCCAGGTAGTAAAGAAAACCATTGAATTGAGATTTTATCTTGGTCTTGTAAAACATTCCGTTACTCGATTCGTGTAAACTATTAACGAGTTTTATAATCCTCAGGTGGACACCCTAGGATTTGGAATGGAGTCTCTGCAGCGGCACTTACTTCATGTACTGAGCTAGAAAACTGCCTGAAAACTTGCCTTAAACCGAAGCCTTTACTTGCGCCCATCACAGCTCCATCGACGTCTGGCGCAGTAGTAAACACACACATTAGTCTGTACTCTATTAATCAAGATACAAATCTCAACGTTGATCAAAGAAACCAACCTGTTCGGCATCGACCTCAAAATAACAACATGCGAGACCTTACGTATCCGTAAGTACCTATTTAAATTTTGAAGCTAAATTCTGTATTTATTGAAAAGCATTGAATACCAACAGTTTTCGAAATGATTTCCCTATTTTAAACTTCATACTAGGCCTACTCAACAACGCTGTGAGCCTCCTACTTTGGCCAGAGTTTTTATTCAAAGCCCTTTAATTTTGTGGAATGGAATGATGATGGCAGTAACTGGACGATTAAAAAGGGTGTGTAAAGTCGATAAAATTTTGAAATACTCAGTTGCCTACATCTATAATTCATTCAATCTTTTCAGCTATATTCTCATGTCTCGAAACTGGAGAATGAGTTTCAGAAAATAGAATCAGAATTGGAAATGGCTAATGCTCTTTCCAAGTACCAACTGATACTCTGGGGGATTAACGGGATCGTAGAAATTGCCTGCATCTCCATCGATCAGGACAAATACGGCGTGGTACAACGTGATATAAATTCAGTCATCCAAGGCTTTGTTGATTTGCACGAGGTAAAGGTTATTATGAAATTTACTTGTAACGCCCATGAAAGTTTGAATGATATTCTATAATTCACTTATCATTTTCTAGACCCTTCTACTTTATCTTAAGAGCAGTGCTCCTGCATCAAGTAGTAGATCTTCAATTCTTGCGAGGAAGGAAAATTTACAGACTGTCCAGCTTCTGGCTCAATCGTGTATGTATGCCTTATCCAAAATTCATGGTCGCTTTGCAGCATACTATGAGTAAGTTATTTCTGTTTTTTTTTGAAACTCCAACATCCACTTATAAAGCATTTTTATTGGTATGTCACTTTTATTTTGTTTAGAATCCTTGGTGTGCCCAAAGAGTATCAAGTGAAAATATTGATAGTTTCACAACTACATCAGCTGCCATACCTTCAACAGAATACATTTAACGATGATTAGGATTTATTTAATAGACCTTCGCCCAAGGTTCGGAATCGGATAGAGGATCCGTGTCTGACCTGTGTGACATGGATTTAAATTTAATTTTTAGTTTTGAAACCCCCTCGAAGTTGAGTTCAAAACTGTTGACCTTATTTGGTACAAATGACTTAAATAGACCGACTAGGGGTTTAAAATTCTTTCCACTAATTTTTTCTCTGCCATAATGCTTTTTGCTGATAAAGCCCAGGTAGGCTACATGACATTGCCGACATTAAGAAACTGACACTTTTGTACCCTTTTTCGTTGTCTTGAACGTAGCTCATGTGATTATTTGATTTTAACTAATCAATATAACTATTTAAATATTAGGTGGTCAACCTTCGTGTGGATTAATTCTGACAAAGTCCATTAGTGTGATTTATTTAATTTGTACTCTCGCATTAATTAATTTATAGCCCATCATATTCGAGATAGTAATGTAAAATGGTATAGATATGCTGTAATTTTGTATTTTGGATGAGAAATTGTTTCTTTCCAAGTTTAAAAAAAGTGAACTGAATTTGCAAATAAAAATGAGCGCAAAATAATTCCACAAAAAATTCGAATCATACTTGAGGATCATAATAACGAGTTTTCATAGAGTTCTCATATTGAGAAAAGGATTTATTGAGGCCGAATTAAGGCGGCAACAATGGTTTTTCACTCGTGTATAGTTCCGAGAATCCGAATCTGATGATCTTACAGAATTTTGCACTGCGAATTGACCTAGCCAGTCCGCCTTGAAAATGCCGTCGGATGGGATTTTCCTCAGCTGTCGAAAAGGAGACCTCGCTCGAATAAAGTGACATCAAAACTTGACAATTTTTCCGTCCTCTTTTTTAAGCAAGTTGTAATTTGTAATTGTAACTCATGATGTATCACTTGTCTTTCAGATATCTCGTGGAAAAGAACGAAGTCGACCTGAATGTTCGAGACTGTTGGGACAGTACGCCTTTGTAAGTTGCTTAATCGAGAAGAATGTGGAAATTGTCGAACAAAGCACATCCAAGTGTAACTGCAAACTAGTTCAAGGGAAGGTATTTTAAATGTTTGGTTTCCCCTAATTCAGATATTATGCCTGTCATTGTGGACATCAACAAGTGGTCCAGTATCTTTTGGCTAATGGGGCGAGGTGTGAGGCGAATACTTTTGATGGAGAGCGATGCTTTTATGGTGCCTTGACAAATGACATCAAACTCCTGCTTCTGGACTCGAAGATATTTTCCGGAAGTAAGAAGAGGGATGATTTTGACGAGTTTTGTGAGCGGTACGGTAGAGTGTTGGTCATTATGAATTCCTATGTTGAATGGACTATAGAACATTAGTCAGGTATTTGGAGACTCTATATGGAAATAATTTTTTGCCTTCCCTCCCACTCTCCAGGATGATGAAGGCAGAAGAATTCAGCGACATGAACTTTATAGTTGAGAGTCAGAAGTTCAAAGTCCATCGATGTCTTATGGCTGGCAGGAGTCAATACTTCAGGGAAACGCTGAAAACGAAGAAATGGAAGCCGGATTGCATTCAAACATACATGATTAGTGCGAAAGTATTCGACGAGTTTGTCAAGTTCGTGTACACAGGGAGACTTACGTGTAGTGTGTACCAGTGTGACGATATCATTAAACTTTCGAACAAGACTAAAGTTAGAAATCTTACTGCAGATTTGAGGAATGCCAAGAGCGAATCTCAATATTACGGTATGGCTAATCAATACTGAAAGTCAATTATTTATTAATCAGGAGTTAAGGAAATTGCTTGATTCTCATATTAGAAATGTCAAAAAAGAAAGTCGAAATCTCAACACTCATAGTAGACACTCCATCCAGTAGGAATGATTTGATCGAAGACTTTGAATCCCTCATCAACCCCGGTTTACCAGAAGAGTTTGTCAAGAATCCATTCTATGGATTGAAATGCTTTCCTACAGATTGCGACGGGATGGACTACAGAGGAAGTGAAAACGAAATCTTTGATCTGTGTCTGATAGTCGATGGCTATCGATTTTACTGCAATAAGGTCCACACACGAGAGGGATAAATAAATTCAATTTGCATAAATTAATATCGACCTTGTTGATCACTACAGCTCTTCGTGTGTACTCGGAGTGAATACTTCCGTGTCCTCATTGAAGATCCGTTTACGGAGTTTATTCAAGAAAATGAAATGCCGGTGGTTACTTTGCGGAATGTGAAGCCCTCGGTTTTAGCTTGCATATTGTACTACATCTACACCAACTCCCCTCATTTGGTATTTAATGACACAGAATAAAGTGGAATCATCTAAATCCACCCCTAGCATATTAATGTAACATGCTGTTTTTTTAAAGTTGACCGAAGACAATGTTTTGGATGTATTGGAAGCAGCTGATATTTATCTACTTGTGGGGCTCAAGAAGCACTGCACCTCCTATTTCTGCACCCTCCTTTCAGTGTCGAACGTAATGGACCTTCTGCACATCGCTCGACTGCATGATCTGCCAAAGCTGGAAGATGCCTGTGCTGCATTCATTGCAGCGAACATAAGTGTAAGCTCTCTACTGTTTTCTTCCTAATTGATTATCAATGATTACAAGAGAAAGGGCAGTAAAACCTTACCTAACTCAAATTTTAGATCACGGAGAGCGAAGAGTTTCGAAAGTGTGTTATTCAAGATGCTCAACAGGTTGAAAAGCGGGAGGAAACAGATTCCATTCCTATTGTGGATGACGTTAGGTACCATATTTCCAATGCGGTCGCAACCTTTTCCGAAGTCGAAGAGGCGCACGCTAAATTGAAGCTGATTGACGATTTGTTAGAGAAGCTAGGCCTGGAAGCATAAATTGGTCTCCTTTACCTTCAAGTGCCTTTTTATTTTCTTGTATGTTTTTTATTCAAGTAGGCCCTAAAGTGTATTATCTTGTCAATCCAATTTTGACTCTAACAATAACAATTGTGGAAATCCCTCCTAATTCAGTCAATAAGGCTTTAATCACTTGTAAAATGTCAAATTTAAAGTTTTTTCAAATAATCTAAAAGTTATCAGCTATTTACCACCTGGATCCTGGATACTTGTTTCATGAAGCAATTAATCTCAGCAAGCAGAGCTTCATACTGCTACACTATGACAATCGTCAATATAATTACCAAATGACATGTACTATATTTTCTTCATAAATTAATCTGATAAATATTCACAAGGGGTTTAATCGCTCAAATATAATTCAGGCATTAAACTTGAAAGTCGGTTTCGTAAAGGTGCATAGATAATAGAATTTTACATGACGTGTGACACATATGGAAGGCGATGAAATAAATTGTCATGTTATTAAGATTGTTGTTGATGTATGTATTAGTCCCACATGCCCAGTGTAAGTCAGTTCATTGGTAACATAAAAAAGTAAAGCAAAGCAGTACAAACTTTTGATTTAGGACACTAGGGCTGTTTTGAGAGGTGTACATGATTCTGTCACACATTAAGACACACAGAGTTAACCAAACGATGGGGATTGTACAAACCGGAAGAAGGGAGGTTTAACATAAGCTGTCAGTCATGTCATAAAAGCTCTGCACTTTACAACTCTATTCCCACAGAGCTCATGAAAATTCGGGACACTTTACTCTCCGATTCGGAACAACCCGAATGAAACTGGAAAGTGTGCCCGCCAAACTGAACTGGGAATTTGGCCATGTCGGAGTAACTCGGTGGGTTTAGAATTAGCCAATATAAAATGCAAATGAGCAGATTGGTCACGACCAGAGTAGATTATAGAGTAGGTTGTACAGCTCATATGACCACATATGAGGAATTACTTATCATGAGCATGTAGCTACATCACGGAACTGGGAATTCACCACAGCACGAGCAAATGTGCATTGATTAGACCTTATCTCTTTTGTCCCTCCAGTGATAAGCATAAGCTCTGCGGGTAGTGAGCAGTTTTTTTTAATAATACGTGTGCGTTACCCTTCCTATAAATCACAGCGGTGTAAGTGATCTCTTTCTCGAGCAGAGATTATTACCGTGAACAAGTGTGTGGACGGTAGTTACCGTTGAAAAGAGATACATCTGTACACTGAAGTCCACTCCATCGTGTAATGAAGGTAAGATTATGCTCATTTAAATCTATTTAGAAAAATAATGTCATGTTCGGAAAAATAACTGGCCACAGCATTTAACTGTTTTTAAACAACATTTTTTCATGGATTCCATCGATCTGGTTACGCGAGTCGATGGTTATCCAATATTTGTATAGCTAAAACATTTCAAGGGAATTATAGATAGGATGTCAGGAAATTACTTGTCACTCTGTAGAGAGAACCAAAGCAAGTTGAAGTTTAACATTTATTTTAGGATACGAGATGCATTTGGGGACGGGTGGGAATTTACTTGTGAAATCTAATGGTTTTTTAACCATGAAAAACAGACTTACATGATCATTTTCAATATCGATTGATCTCCTTAGTGAAAATAGCCTTAATTTTGTATCAAATTTTCCCATGGACAGTTTCGATTAAATAGTTACAAACTTACGGAATAACGTATTCAACTAAAGAATCTAGAAACTACTATATAGTCAATAGTATCATAATTCATAACTAAATAGTATTTGACACAGGATTAAGAATTTGCCCGATGGTACATTTTCCGACTTTTCTTTGAAATTACAAGCTCAAATCCGCGAGCATTGATGCACAAGGATTTGATCTGGATGATTGAGCTTGAATCCAAATGTATCTCTAAATGATGGACAGATGAAATATATTTACACATTTGAAAAACACAATTCTTAAACTACAACGCACGAAGGTCTTCTTGTTTAACAGAGTGGCAAAAATTCTGAAAAATCTGATGTCAGAAGCCCCAAGGGAAAAAAACAAGATAATTACCTGTAAATAATATTTTCTTAAATTTTTAGCCCGACTCAGAAGGGCTTATGTCATGTCATCATGTCTGTCCGTCTGTGCGATAACTCTCTTCAAACTTATCCAATTGACTAGAAATTTGGTAGAGATTTTTCTTTGGTAAATATGAGAGATAAGCTGGAGGAAGGGCAGAATCGAACTAGCTGGGGTGGAGATATCAGAGATATGAAAGGAAACCCCACTTGGGTTATGTCATGTTATAAGATGTTGATTCTTATAAGGGAAACACTTTTATGGTGATTTCTCAAAACCCAAAGGAAACTTTTATGCTGATTGATATAGGGAAAATGTGATATTGATTTATCTATGGAAATTTGATAGAGTCGGGCTAAATTATGCACAGGGATGGTTTTTTTTAGCAGACTTTGGTATTTAGTTAAAAATAATATAAAACATTAACAGAAGCATTAAACGAGGATAATAGGTTTCACGTTTTTACTTTAAAAAAAAAGAGTGATCTTGTTGACTATAAAAAGATGCTTTAAAATCGAACCTGTTGACACTGATGGGGACTCAGAGTAAACATAGAAGTAATTTTTGTGAACATTGACAATATTGACATTTACTGTCGCAACAGCAACAACACTCACAACACAACGAATCATGACATCAACAATTCAATCCATTGTTCCCTTATATATAAGGTCATGAACAGTATTGAATAGTAATTTAATGTAGTAATTTGATATTGTACTATTTAATTGTAATTGTAATTTGGAATGTCAATTTGCAGTTTCAGTTTGAAACTTTCTACACAACCCTATTTTGAAAACCTTTTTCCACTCTGGGCTTCAAATCTTGATTACAAATCATAATAATCAATTCATCCAATTTCATCACCTCATTCTCAAATCGAAACTCTCTCGTGGGAATCAATCAAAGCTAATTCTAGAATTATAGGGAATCTCAAATTACAGACACAATTCCATACTACACTTACATTCTCATCCAGAATTCCATAGAGACTAATAATTCGGATACCCAAATGGAATTTGTTCCAATTTTTTTGTTTACAATCCACCAACTTACAATGACTTTGAAACAATCATAAAAACCCAGTATGATCCATAGACCATTTAATTTAACGATTTTCCAAACTCTCTAAAACAAGTTTCCATACGGGCATCCAAACACCCATGAAAGGCTTTAAAATTTAAATGGAAATGCCATGTCGTTTGTGAGTATGAAAATGAACGATGCTGTGAATAAAAGTATAAAAGTGCCCTCAGGTAATCCACACGTATGCATTTCATGTTTCATTTAGGTGTCGGTCAACGGAGATGCGGAGTTGATGTTGATACGGACTCAACTGATGATTCGATGACTCCAAAGGAAGAGCCCCCGAGTTTATTATTCCACAGACAGAAAACAAGCCCATTTATGCAAATAGGATTGAGTAAATCACTGATCTTCACCCAGCCCCATAGACTCTCCAAATTCAGTACTACCAAAGCTGACGAAGCTCTTCTACCAAGCTCATCCAGCGGAGATGAGCATATCAGACTATGCCAAGTCGCCCTGTTCAATCAGTCAGTCAAACCACTTGGTCTCATCAACAACTGGTTGACTCTCGTATTACATTACTCGTAGGTATTTAAAATTCACCACAGCTCTAACCTCAAGTTTATCATCACATCGCCGAAGAACCACCTGAGATATTCATGCACAGTATTCACACCGCAGGGCTCAATCCCCACTCACGACTTTCAAAGTTGACCAAGTGCTTCGTCATATTCACCAGCCTGGCTTTCCTTTCCCCCTCTGAGCTAATTTAAATCCGACCCCTTCTCCCAAACTTTCCTCATCACACAGGCCAAAATTGGGATGATGAATCCCTAGTGAGTGAAGATCCTTGGATATTTGATCAACCGAAAAGACTCGTCAAGTCCTCTCTTGATCCACCACACTCTAGGGAAGATGTCGAGTCTCACAGTCAAAGTCTTTCATGCGGCCTCCATAATCATCTTGGCTCTGGTGACCGTCACCCCTTTGACTGTGAGTGAGACTGTAGTGTCGAGGACTATTGCGGGGGCCAATGATACGGACACCCTGATCTGGAAATATATTGTGGACAAGTACTCATCCTCCGGCACTTACTTGACAGCCACAGACATTTCTAAAATCCTTCAAGGGCTCCGAAAGTGTAATCAAGACTCCACATCCCACCCTTGTGACAAGTCTCAGGCATCTCAGGATTTCAAAGCCACACTTGTGCCCGAGGCCAAGTGTGAGCAAGTGTCCGTGCAGGGGGACCAGGAGTTTCGAAACTTATCTAGTCTAAATGACATCTGTCATAAGATCCTCTTTTTCATTGACAACCCTTCCTGTTGCGACTCCCCCCTGTTGTCCGGGGACAAGTCTTTTCAGAGCTCAAGTTTTACGGGAGACCAAGAGGGCCTTAGTGGGGCTGGAGAAGGGAAGCTGCGTAAGGACAAGCCTTCGTCTGGAGAAGGTGAGTTTCGTCCCGTTCTTATTCCCTCATGCATTTTACTCTCGTGTCGTAGGTATATCGCAAAGGGCCTTGTAAATTGTGTGTCAACAGGTGTGTGTGTATGTGTGTATGTGTGTGTGTGTGTGAATGGTTGTTACTCAATCCACATTATTCAACCACTTGTTTAATTATTTGCAAATGAGGACTACTTATTTACCAGTATGCAGTTTCGTTCACCAAGCCCCAAATTTTTACATGGAAAGAGCTAGAGTCGTGTTACTCTTATTGAGTCTTGTGCCTTTTCCTTCGCATGAAAAGAAAACGCCTACAGACAGATCAAATATTGAATGAGCTTGTTAAGTCCACAGGCTACTAATGAAAATCAACACGACCCTGGAAGGATAGAAAGGGTCATTTTATAGTTCATCATCCCATTCATCCCTTTCAATTAAATATTCTGAATCATATGTAAAAAAGATAAAAAAAAGTATGTAGCTTCTGTAATGCCACAAGCAACTGCCTAAGAGTATTTCGAAAAGGTTTAAAATGATTGAGAACAAGGAACAGGTATTGGGGATTCTGGTCTCTGCAGTAGCTCATCTCATCTGATTCAGGTGGAAAGCCGTAGTGAAATTTCCTTGTTTTCTGCTCAGGTATTTTTTCCTTAAACTTTGCAGATGCAAAAGTATACGAATATTTAAGAATCAGGAGCCCAAACTCGTTTTCGCCCGAGTCAAGAGTTGTTGAAGAAACAGTTAAGCCAGGCAGTGGGGAATATGATTCAATATGAATATGTTTGGGGAGAAGGGTACAGGAACTCGTGTCAAGCACCTTGGCTATACACAATCTGTAAGCTTCCGATTAAATCACTTCTGACAAGCCAGGTTAATTGACCGCTCAGCATTCTACCCATTTTTTAAAGCCAATGAGCCAATCTCCTTACCCTTTCGGGACAAAGTTTAAATGAGGGATTACCAATCCCCTCCATTTCGCTGACGTTCGTAATTGAAACTATTGAAAAAATCTCAATTTTTATTAAACCATGAGAAAAATGCTGACTTTGTATTTTGCTATGGAGTCATTCCAAAATCCAAGTTGAATTGAGTCCGTGTGACTCTGTCACTAGTCCTTTCTGACGCGTGTTGTGCATTCATTCCGACTCTGTATGAATCCACAGTCCACACTGATGAGTTAGTCCGAGGAATAGATAATCCCCCTAATCCCTTCCATATTAGCCTAATCCTCTCAGAATGGTTTGATGGAACAGTGTGAAGCATTCTAGTATCTAATTCTATGGTGTAAAGATAATGATTTTGCAAGCTGGCTAAAAGTGTCCACATGTCCCACTTGTAATAATTATAATATAATTTTTATATAATCGAGCAGGAATTTTATTCAGACCGTTTATTCTATCATTTCTATCCCCTCCTGGCCTAACGACAATGACAAATCATTATGTGGGCATTTGCAAGTTGGGGGAAATTGTTTCATGGCCAATATTCTTAATAGCTGAGCTAAGGGTGCACTCACATTTTTACGCCAATATAATTAACATTGACACTAAAGCCTACGGACGGACGGCCGGACGGACGGACGGACGGACTGAGGTTCGTCCAGTTTTTTTTATGGGAGATTCGGATATTTAGCACTTGTATTAAGTGTAGATGCGTTTATTTTATTTATTTAGATTATTTTATCTAGCAGTTTGTTAAGGATATGTACTTTTTGGCATAATTGAATTCAATGGGCTTGAGATTTGTTATAGGAGGGATCTTGTGAGCTATTAAAAAAAGAGATAGCTGGATGAATAAAATATGCTTTTGAATAATTTTTATTAGATTTACAAGAAGCTGTACTATCACATTTGACTTTATATATAGGGACCCAGTTGTGTATAGACTTGATTGTAGCTGTAGCAAGTTATACGATCTCTTATAGTTATCTCTTACGGTCGGATTAAACTTGAGAAGTAACTAATTAATGCTTGAATCATTCTCAGTGTCATTTAGAAAAAATTATTGAGCATAGTTGGCCTGTGTAAAGATGCATGATACAAAAAGAGCTATGTTGGAATTTGTGGATTGCATGGACATAACGGTATGAGGATTACTAGTAGTATCCTCTACATAAAATTGTAAAAATGTATCTGTCTAACTAACTAACTAACTAAATCTGTCTGTCTTGAGCTATAGAACCATACTTCCCGACCTCACAGGTCAAATCTGAA
>JAQFYM010001046.1:0-41343 GCA_034694785.1 Agrenia bidenticulata
AAAAATTGTAAAAATTGTAAAAAGATATAAAAAAACCAAATTTGTAAAAAATTAAAAAATAGTAAAAATTTTAAAAATTCTACAAAACCAAAAATTTGTGTAATTTTCAAAAACCTTTCTTTTATTTTTTTTTTTGTTTTTAAAGATTTTTTATTTTTTAACTTTTTTAAACTTTTTTATTTTTTTACAAAAGTTACCAATATGATTATAATTTTACTAAATATTAAGCTTTATCTTATTTTTAAAAAATATATATATATGTTTTTTTTTTAGATTTTTTTTATCATTTATTGTTATTTTTCCATTTGCTTTTTTTTACAGTATATTTAATTTTTTTTGTTCTTAATTTATTTTAAGTGTTATTTCTCGTAAATTACAGAAATTAAATTTTTCATCTTTTTTTTTGTTTGTAAAATATTATTTTAGGACCCCATAAATTTTCAGCGAGTCGGATTTTTTATTGCCTTTATTTTTGGCCGGAACTTATTATTTTTGACCCCCTTTTTTACTTAGTAATTTGGCCTAAACTTTTTTAAGGGTTAATCCCGAATCCCGAGATTAGTATCTTTAGTTTTTTAACAATTTTTCACTAGGTTCTTCAGGTTTACCATAATAAAAATCCAATAAAAATAAATAAAAAGACATTAAAACAATTAAACTTATAGATTATAAAAGAAAAAACTAAAAAAAATAATCATGGCATATTACGAAAACAATAGCGTGCTGCAATTTCGTATTACTTTGACTACTAAGAACTATCACATATCTTACAGCTCCCTTTTTTGGTATTTGCACCATTTTCTTTTACATATTACAAAATTCTTGCCGCGCGAAACGTATTTTTTATAGTATTCACTGCATCAAACACTTACGTTTTTTTGTTATATATTCCTGTATTATTTTATGTGTTTTATTACAGCTTTTTTAGATGATTATGTTTTTTTATTATTAGTGCATACATCGTCCTTAAAAACAGATACTTATTTTACTATTTGATTTTTGGGCGTGTTCGGGATTATAACAAGGAATTTGTTTCACGGTCTATATGCAGTGTTGTGAAAATTAAGCTTGGGAAATCTAAAAGAACAAAATTACATCGAAAAATAAAAATTTTCACTAAACTTTTAACTGTAAACAAACGCAATTATTTTGTATATGAGTTTTAAAGCAGCTAAAGTTATATACAGAAAAATAAGTATGAAAGTATATACAAGATATATAAAGTATAATATTGCAGTGTTGTATATGATTAAAAAAAATTAACTCACGTATTAGTTTAAAATATTAAAATCACGCCCATTGTTTTGGTAGAAATTAATGATTTCTTCCAATTCTTTCAATAAAAATCATTTTTGTTTTGGAAGATTTACTTCAATTTTTGTTTGTAAGTCTACAAAACGATACTGATTTTAAAAATGTCATCGTTGCATTTATAAAAAACAAATTCGACATTTTTTTTATTGCTTATATCACAAAAAATTTTGTTTCTTAACACAAATGAGCCATAATTATACATAAGAAGGTAGGATTAATTACATATTACAATACATTCTAAATTATAAAAAGACAATATTAGTTTTTTAACCCGCAAAATTACTAACTCTGTAGATTTTACTAAAAAACATAACTTGTTAACGTAAAATCTCTAAAATTAACTTTCGATTTATCGTAAAAATACTTAAATTTCAAAATCGACTTTTTGAAAAGCAAACAATATAGTAAAAAATTTTTATTGGAGTAAAGAATATACATTTTCGCCTTTAATTTTGTCTTTTTACAATTTTTTTGTTTTGCCAAGCGCACTAGACACTTCAATATATACACAAAAGCGATAAGCCCACGTAAAATCGCTTAAGAACAAGTAAAAGCGTCTGTCACGCATAATAACACTTAAAAATTGCGTTTGGCCACCTAAAAGCAAATCTAATTTTTTTGCGCATTTTGCGCATAACTAACAGCATTTTAAACAGTAAAACTGTATTTTCACAGATACCGTGGCTTTAAATGCCACATTATTTATCGAGGTAAGCGAATAAGACTATATAACAATTTTATGCTGCAATACGGAAACTTATTGGCAAAATCTTGCTTTTAAACAGACACAAAAAAGTAAAAAAGGTATTAATACCATTACTTTTTTTGATAAAATTTTGAAGTTTTAATTTTATTTACTTTTTAGATCATCTCGCAAAGGAACTAAAAATTAACCAAATCACCATCATGGCTTGCTCTGAATTTGTTTACTATGTATCTACATACGCGTCATACTCTTTCACTTGGCTTACTTGTTGCTACAATACATAGATCCTTTTTAGCAACTAATGATAGTTTGGGTAAAAAAACATCATTTTCACTCCACCACTTTTATAAGTCATCATCTAGTATAATTGGCCGTATTTGTTTGTAGTTTTTAATTGTTAAATCAATGTTTGCTGTAAACTTTACCCGCGACAAGTAGGGATGGGCCGGACCTGGATTCCGGCATATTTTAACCGTTCCGTGTCCAGGTCCGGGTTACCGAAGTGATTTTTAAAGCGATAATTCCATGCAAAAAAACGTATTTAAAAGAATGCAACGTATAATTTACTGACGTATAAATATATCATACACGCACAAAAATATCTGTATGACTATAAACTGACTTTCAGGAGCATCTTTTATAAAAAAATACAGCCTGGGCCTTACCGGGCCGGATTTCCGTGCCGGAAAACCCGGAAAATGTCCGGGTCCGGGCCCATCCCTAGCGAAAAGGGCTATATAACAACTTGTCATCTGCAGTTTTTATTTAAAATCCGAACATAACTCCATAAACTTAGATGTTGTTTTGCAAACTGGCTGTGTTATTTGTATCTGGCTGGTAACGGGTTTACTTTTTTTTTTAAATGCTATCTAAATACATGTCCTTTTAAAAATGCTAGACTCGATCTCTTCTTCCTTCGTTCATGCAATTGTAAAAACTAAAATTTTAAATCTGTTGCTAGAGCCGCAGCGCAGCAAAAAAAAATAGCTCTCCATACGAAAAAAATCTTTCTTCAAGTTTAAATAGATAATATCTTTGAATTATAGCATAAATGATGGGTCGGTCTTAAGAGGTGTCAGTAGTTTCTTAAGTGCAGCAAAATTTGCAAAATTAAACTAGCTGAAGGATATGAACTTCCTCCTAAAAATTTTGTTGCCACCTCAAATTATGCCAAAATCTTGTTCATTGCTGTTATCTTGTCGCATTCTATATTTGAAAATAAAAGTAATGTTTCGTTCGTATCAAGTAATCTGCTATACTCAACATGGGCTTCTCTGTTCTTACTCATTGATGATAACAAAAGATAAACGCTATACAAGTGAGTCGAGACATCTTGCTGCAGCTTGTACTATTTAGGAGATCTTTCTGTGCTAGTGTAAATGGATTTCAAATCCGAACTATCCTTATTTGAGTTCTATAAATATGACATTATTTTGCGTTCTTTTAGAGAAAAAGTGTCTTTGTCAGTTAGTTTACTTCCCCTAATCGATAAAAAGTGCAATATATGTGCCCACACTTAATTTTCAGTAAATTGCATAAATTATTGATTTCACGATGTTGCGAGCACGTTCACTTGTTATTGATACAATTTAATTATTTAAATCCTAATCTTCTTGTATTTACTTATATAAACTAGATATGTTTTCCGCCGTGTGAGACTCATCCACCATTTTACATTCTAAAAGTACGCTTTGATATTTCCAATATTTGGAAATAAAATGACATGTAATCGAGCAGTATGGTTCTTTACTTAGGGAACCCCAAAAATTCGTTGGCATAGCAACGTGATTTATTCCCTTTAATATTTGTAGTTTCGGCGATTTATGAGCAGTACCTTATGATTTCAAATTTTCTGCGATATATTGACTGCTTGGTAAAACATACGCATCTTCTCCAATTGCAATTCTTAATTTCTTCTACAGGCTTTTGTTTTCAACTAATGATATTAGGCGTGCCAATCATGCAGTCCATTTGCTAATCTCTAAAGGTAGTTACTTTCTTACTTTGCATGATGTTGTTCGTTTTACATGGATAGAATAATCTGTTATTTTAGCTGCTTACACATTGGTGTTTGTCTTTGTAGGTGTGAGTTGTCCAAATGGTAGGATAATATAGTCCTTGAGCTTTGATAGGCAAATTATTTATAATAAATAAGACAAAACACTTTCTTGTCATTGATTAAACGATTGTTCATGTCGATCTCAAACCCGAAAAAAAATTTACCAGTGCTCCGCTTATTGTTTACAACATTGTTTTATAATGTTATTTGTAATATGTGATATGAAAGTGCAGTCATACATTTTTCTTTTCATTTTGGAAGGGGCTGTAAATTACGTTAACTGAGATGAGAAAAATATGAAAAAGTTAGCGCGTTAACTTTTTTAAATAGATTCGATTTATCTAGTTTACAGCCCTTAAATATACATATAAATTTTTGATTTTGCACCAAAAAAATGTTTGTATAGTTTTTTATCGCTGTAAAATATTACAAGATTAATGCTATGCAAAGCTACAATTTTGTTGTGGTTTTTTTTTCTTGTTTAATACGCATTCGATCTTTCGAATGCCTTTGATGTTTAAATGGTATTCTTTTATCAGGGGCTCCAAAAAAAAAATGAACGCGGCTATTATGAAGGGAAAGAAAAAAAACTATATTTGCCATATTATTTATACTACAAAGTATCTTGGAAAATTTAAAGATGACAAAAATTACATTTTTCGAAAAAAAAAATTTATAAACATATGATAAGCTATCAACGAGTAATGATATTAATTAAAGGTAAGATTCACTGTATTTATATAAATAAATAGTTGTATTATAATAAAAAATTGTTAAATATAGCAATAATGTATCATGAAATAATTACAAAATATTTGATTTGATTATATTTTTTTCAACAAAGTGTTCATAAAACATATCCAGAGAGAATAATATATTAAATCCATAGAGTCCTAGACGAGAAGCCAAAAAGTGATTATGTAACACATATAGCAAAATTTTATTTATACAAACATATAAAAATTTAGGGTTGATTTTTTTTCAATCTCTCCATTGATTTGCCGTGGAACATACTCGATGATTTATGTAATGCCAATGACCAGATAATATCTTTTTATTATTTAGGCAGCAATATTATATATTTTCCATAAGCTTTAGAAAAATAAAAATATAGTTTTTCTATGGTAATATACTTATATATCTTAATACTTATAAAATTAAATCTTGAAATATATGGCTACCATATATGGCCATAATGGTCATTATGGGGGAACTGTTAAAATCGTTGCTACATGTTATGGCTATACCATATTAAGCCTCTGTCTTTTTTACTTGTAGATAAAGTAAAAACAAGCCTACGAATTTACTTGGCAAGTCGTAAAATATAATGTTTAGTTTTTAATAAAGTATTTCAACCAAAAATCTTATTTTTAAATGTATATAC
This sequence comes from Agrenia bidenticulata, assembly GCA_034694785.1. NCBI lineage: Eukaryota > Metazoa > Arthropoda > Collembola > Entomobryomorpha > Isotomidae > Agrenia > Agrenia bidenticulata. The sequence continues at coordinate 5,464 of JAQFYM010001046.1, forward strand.
ATACATCAAAAAAGGTTTGATACTAAACGTTTACTTTTTATCGTGCTGTTGCATTGCAATTAATACAGATCAAATATTATTTATCAATACTATTATGTGTTTTTTTGCGTGTAATTAGGGATTCCAAATCCCGGGATCCGGGATTGCCGGGTTTCAAAAAGAAAAATAAAAAATTGGCTGGATCCCGGACTCCCGGGATCCGGAAACTTTGTATATGGGGGGCTTAAAATATCAGAATAAAAAACTAAAGCAAAATGTCAGAGTATTACGGGCAAAACAAGAAACTTAAGCAAATGTTACATCTACTATACAATCTAAAGCAGAAAAGCAAAAATTGCGTGTTTTTAAGCAAGATTTTGGGTTTTGGGTTAATCCCGGGATAACATAAAAAAATTTCAAAATTGTCAAGATCCCGGGAGTCCGTAACCCGGGATTTGAAATCCTCATGTGCAATCTTTATAAAAAACGAAAACTTTTTTTTTATCGTAATATCGCTGTAATAGAAACCTCGAAACAATATGATACATATAAAAAATCATTTGTTTGTTTTTACTTATACGTTTTCATAATTATATGTGATTTCGCAAGGGAACTATATTATTAAAAAATAATTTATAAACAACATCAAAGAAAACTTTTAAAACACAAGTTTATAGATGCAATTACCACCCACCGGGCTGTAATTTTGCAAGGAGCAGCTACAGCAAATTTTTATTTATTACTTATAAAAATTGAATATCTGTAATTGTATGTAGTATAGGCGGTTTATATACAAAACACTGCTTAACAGTACATTTAAATGTATTTATGCCTTGCAAATACTCAAAATTTTTATGTCATCTAAAATCCCAATTTTTTAGTTGAAAAAGAGCCATCTTCCTACAAATTGGGAGATATTATAAAATAAACGATTTTTCCAAAAAAAGGCCTGATTATATTATTAATTTTTTCGTAAATTTCATTAAAGAATTTTATTCAATTAACCACTTTATACTATTTTTAGACTTCGTCTAAAGTATAAAATGGGGCTTTATTTACCGTTTTGCTCATAAAAGAGCTTTTAATTTTTTTTCTGATTGAATCATACAGCAATAAAAATACGTAAGAATATTGCTATATACTTGAGGATATCGAAAAAGTGTAAATATTTTATATAATTAGACCTAGTCTGTCAAGTGCTCATTTTATTTAAGAAAAAAGTTCTAAAGTTTTTTTTTATTTTCATCGCGTATCCTTAAAAAACCTGCATCATCCTGGGTATTTCAAAACTCGCCATAATAGTCTTATATTGAATACCTTTTCTTTTTTTCATGATTTTATTTTCTCACAATAAAGCCCAGTGCGGGTTTGGTTTTTATTGCCGCAAAACTTATAACAAAAAAAAAAACAGGAATGAACGCGAACACGTCTGTGATATGAAAAAACATACACAAAAGTGTTGTATAGTAAGACCAGCCTATCACACCCCAACTTACTTTTTTAATCTAAGTTTTTGGTAATAACTTAAGAAAAGAGTCAGCAATAACCCTAGGTTGAACAATATTGCTCCATAACCATTCATTTATACAAAAAGCTACGGAAAAAACTCAAGTTAATATAAAAAATAAATTATTTTCAAACATTAGTTAACCATGAAACTTTGAGTTTTTCTTTTAACAAACGTTTTTAAGTAAAAAAAAAAATAATCTAGTCAAAAATAAAAACTGGTTTTTCATTATGCATTTGATACTCAGATTCGGTTGTATTTTTAGCAATAACGAAAAATTGCTCGTTTAGGCGAAGTACCGAAAGGAAAAAACGGATTGTAAATACGGGTTGGTTTGGAAAATATAAGGGGTGTGTTACGTTACAAATTTTCCCCATTGACAAGTTTCTGGAAAGACAGATTCTCACAATCGATACTTTTCCGCGTGAACACTTTTGACAGCGGAATAGTTCTTGTCTTGTCGAGAATTGTCCCCCTATATATAAGAGGGTTTGAAACTTATGTCATCTTTAGGGGCGCATTTTTACTTTAGGGAGCTCGGGGCAGTTTTTCTTGAAGCTCGCATAGCTTTTTTCTAAAAATAGTATTTATAGGCAGTGATAAAATCAATTTTGGATTTGTATTTTCTGCTGCAAGTTTACTTTGACGTATCTAAATTATTGGCAAAAAAAATTTCTATATTTTTTGGCGTGTACTCATTATAATATCTAAACGTAAAAAACATAGAATTCCATAATGGTATTAATGGATTGCGTAATGATATAAGGCAGTTCACATATAAAACACTTTGGTTGACGAGTATATTGGCAAAAAACAAATGTAAAGATGATTTATATAATAAGAACTATAATTTACATTGTTGTTTTATATACTCTTTACGCACAAGTATTCAAACACAATAAATTACAAAAAGCTTATTTTTTGGCCTAACTAAATCTTTACTGTAAAGTAGCGTAATCATGATTTACTAACACCTCCTAAAAATCAACACGCAACTTACTTATTGATTTGTGTATAAAACCATAAACGCGCTTCCTAAAAAAAACTTTTAATATTATTCAGTACCAAGATAAGTGTTAAAATACGTAAAAGCCATAAAAAGGTATATCAAATAGACTTGAAAATAAACAGTGTTTTTTGTTTTTTTAATATAAGGTTTTTTTAAAAGTAAATCTAAACTACTATAAACGAATATTCTTTATTATTAAAATTTATCAAATATATAGTACAAACACATAATAAACATTTTGCATTTGTGTCAAAGTTTCTTATTGCATAAAGGTAAGTATAGAACTTCAATTAGTCATGTGACTACTGCTTGTACTAATACAACAATTTTCTAGTCATTTAACAAAGATCTGATTATAATAAAGCGCAAAATACATCTTTGCGCGAAAATTTTTATATAACGCTTTTCCATGCAGGTTTCATTTATAATTTGATTTATTCTTTTTTGTCTGTATCTTTGATTGATATAAATTTAAACGGCTTCTAAAAAGGTGTAAAATAATACGTAATAAAACAATATATGCGCATAGATTATAGCTAAAACAAACTTTAAATGCAAAAGTAAAAGCTGTTATATATTTACTTAGCAAACTAATATAAATACGCTTATTAAAACATTTCAAAATTCATTGTGCGTCGATATTGCGTACTTATGCACAAATACTGACAAAAAAAGTCAATTAAGTTCCGAGCTTGTAAATTGATTTTTTTGTATACAACAGCTTTCTATTTTTGTACTCGCATAACAAACCGCACTTTATTTTGTTTTTTAAGCAATAAAATACGTCATTCAATTTTTTTTGGGGCCCCCTAGGCCGAAGGCCCCCTAGGCCGAAGGCCCTAGTGCCCATGCCCATAGTGCCCCGCCCCCCCCCCCAAAAATCCGCACCTGACCATCGTATTTGTTTAAAGTATAAAAAAACAATCATTTCAATAGTACAAGATCTAAACCAAAGGGTGCCAATCATCAGCAATCTGAACCAGTAAACTCAAATTTGCGTTTGATAAATTGACTTTTTTAAGAAAAATAAAAAGACGGTGAAAAACCAAAAAAATAGAAAATAAATGGTTTTTATAGTATCAATTTTCTTACACCCTTTTTTTTGTACTTTTTTGCGATTAGACTTACAAAAAAGTATAATGCATGCTCTTATAAAATATATTTTGTAAACTATTTAATAATGCAGCTAAAATGAGTATTTTATATATTTTTAAGACTTTAGAATGTATTCTTTTACAAAGTAAAATGCCTAAAAGGCAACTATTTAATACATGTTAAAAAAGCCGTGATATGTACTAATGTATTTATTTATCATTTTAACACACCAAAAAAATATTAAAGACATAAAGTTAAAAATTTTCTACATTACATGGTAAAACTTGATCCAAAATGGTATAAACTCTATTTCAAATATATATTTTTCTTTTCATTTGGATGCATCAAGTCTAAGCACATAAAAGTATAAAAAGTTTTTTTAGTAGTATGAATAATTTTTTTTTTTGATATTTTAGTGTTCATCTCATTGTGGCTTTTTTCTTTGATGATTAATTAATATAAATTCAAAATTAATTGTTTGGTTTAGATTGTAAAAAAAAAAGTACCCCGATGTGGTTTACAAAAATACTAAAAAACGAAATAATTTTGGCTTACAGCTAAAAAATCATGATGTCATTAGTTTTCTACCTCATATATTTAAATGGACACTTTTCGACGCGCGGGAACCTTTTTTTTCGACAAACTAATTTTGACGATACAGGGAGGGGGGGGGGGGGGTTAACTTATATAAAATAAAAAATCATTTCATATTATAAATGCACATATACATTTGACATTGTAAATAACAGATTTTATTATTAAAAAAAAATGTTTATTGCATAAATAATCAACATATATAAATAAATGGATATTCGTACCTCAAATAAAACTACAACAAAGGCTACAATAGACTACCAAGTACTAAAAAACGCTTTATTGACAATTTTCGTTACATATTAATGTTTTTATAGCAAACACAACTTGAAAAATATTATAGTAAAGCACTAAAATCATGATTGAATGCTTATAAAGCCGAGGTTGAAATATTTTTGTCTTGCTCATACATGCAAGCAATATTAGGTTTTTTTTACACAATTTCAATATTTTTTGCATTGCTAAAAACTGTTATCTTACAAAATAAAAGGGAAGATTATTTATTTCGCTATTTAAGCGGCTTTTTACATACATTTTTGTTTTTAATTGTTAGTTAGAACATTACAATCATACTGGTGATCGTCATATAGTTTTTTTTATTTGCAAACGCAAATAACACCCGTTAGTCTGTTTTTTTTTTTAAAAGAAAACTTGCTATAATAAAAAAATTTTATTATATACAGTGGCGTAGCCAGGTTTTTTTTTGTGACCAGGGCTAGTCAGTTTTTTTTTTTTCAAATATGACCTAAAAACTTGATTTTTATCGCAAAAAATCTTAATTAATTTTTTTGGATTTTTTTTATGTTAATTATTTTTATTTTTAGATTTTTTTAGCAAAAAAATCTCTGCACAAAAATAGACCCCCCCCCCGTAAATTCAGGCGCAGTTTTTTACAAGGGGGGGGGGGGCTTGAGCCCCTTAGCCCCCCCCCAACCCCAACCTACGCCACTGATTATATAGGTTGTGTTTTTTGATGCTTTACAAAACCATGTTATAAAAAAGTCAGCATGATTTTTTCCCCGCAAGTTTTTAAAAATTATAGTCACGTTTTGTACCCGGAAAAATTCAACCCGGGTTTTTGTCTAGATATACCCGACCCGAGACAACCCGTGTCCCGGCATAGTGATTTGGGTCATTTAAAAACATAAAAACGTTTTTACAGTAGGCGGTCATGCAATAAACGCAATTATATTTTGTTGAATTTTCTCTTGCTTTAAACATAAAATTAGATAGAACACTAAAAAACAAAAATTTATTTTTTAAAAAAAAATGCAATATTAATAAGATCAGTATAGTCTCTTTGCATGATACAGGAATGGTCAAATTACAAAGTGCCATGAATAGAATGCGTCAGCATTTACAAATCGTACATGCATCAGGAAATTAAATATTGTAAAATTAAAAAAGTGATAAAAATAAATCCTTCGCATTCGTGGTCTTTTTTACGTATTTTTTTTGCTTTAATTAATCTTTAAAGTAATATTGTTTCATTGATAAAAAGGTCATGGATAAATATTTTAAAGTATTACTTATATACCGGGAACTCCAAAATTCGCGCCAATAAATAGAAAATAAATATAAAATTTATAAAGTGAATTAAAACTCGTTTGCATGACAGCGGAACAAGGCGTACAAAAAAGTAAGCGTTGGATTTGTATTGTGGCATTTAATTAACTTCTTTTAGTTTTTTCTTTGCGAATTTTTCCATCATGGCCTAATCAAGTAGTAATAATCGTAATATCTATAAATCAATTTAAAACGCACTATTTTGTATTTTTGTATAAATATATTGGAAGATTAAAACAACACAGCGGCTTCATATTTCTTAATTTATTGTTTCATGGCAATATAATCTATATATAGGGACAAGGGTAACAAGAATATGCAAAATTTAGCACAAAATAAATTATAACGTAAAATTAAATCTTTTAAAAATACTCAGTTATCAATTTTTTACTTTTGTACGTACTTTGTAAGACTTTCGGGTTTAATTTAGGTGCGTAAATTATAAGAAAATATCTTTGTAGAGATTTTGAAGAACCTGTTATGTGAAATCGAAGACAAAAAAAAAAGGATTAATTTTATGAAAGCTTTTTTTGCATAATATATACAATGCAGACAATGCACCATAACGATATATCTGCTATTTCAGTACTGGAAATTCAAAGAAAATTTAATGCTAAAGAGTAATTTTTTCATTGACCGTTTTTACTTTGTTATATTACTACCTTGAAAGCACGTATTCTATGTTTTTTGCATTTATTGTATTGCATGTTTACAAAAAAAAAATTCAATGAATGGTTTTATTTTGGTTAAGAAAAAAAAGCAAAACAGATAATTCTTTTTGACAAATTATTTATAGTAAAAATGATTATAACATAAAAATGCATCCTTGTATTATGACATCAGTGAAAAGTGCATTATAGAAGAACAATGTTTTTTCGCTGTGTAAATATATAAACATTGGGGATCATTTGTTTTTATAATCGTTAGACAAATTTTGTTCAACAGTGTTTGTCCAATGATATGGTTTCTATTGTGGATGTAATTTTGCCGTAGGATTAAAAACAGGAAAAAAAAACTGCTTTGATATGCTCTGATTTTGTAATGATGAATTTTATTGATTGCCGAAAAGATCCCAAAATATTACATGTGTTAGTAGAAAATTTAATTTTACACTGTTTTTTTTATATATAAAGCATTTACTTTATAAATTCTTTTTATGTAGAACAATGGGGAAATTACCGTATTACATTTTTTTTATATTTTTACGACAAGAAAAAAACGCCACTAAAACAGCAAAAAACTTTTTTTAACTGTATTAACCTACAGAAAAATATTTTCTGGATATATGATTGGCTTCAATACAATAAATTAGGTACAAACACCTATACAAAGGATATTATTATACTTAATATAACTTGTTTTTTGCAACAAATATATATTACCGATGGTTATTGAGTATGGGCAAAGCCACGGATACATAAAAACAAATACTTTATACAAAGAACTTTTTTAAAAGATGTTGGGTAAAAAAATCGGAAAAATCTGAAACTTACAAAAAAACAATAATTTTCGTGTTTTATGACGTTCACAATTTGTATATTTCTTATTTATTCTTTATCACGTCAATTTCACCCCTTTGATAATGTATGAGTATGTATATTTCGTGTTTACAGGTAGAATTTTAGTGCATTTCAGCAGTTTCAAATTATAAAATTCATATCGATTTTTCTTTGATTTGCATATAAGTAATAATTTTTAGCTCAACTCATGTATTAAAACTGGTAACTATATATGCAAAAATGCCGCCATAAAAACGCAAAAAGATAAGATCGACGTAACCTGGATGTACCCGAAAACACGGACTCCTTGACCCGTAACCCGGCGTCAGGCGCGTACCCAGGGGGGGGGTAGGGGGGGGGGTGTACCCCCACCCCTTCAGAAAATTTTTCACGCGCTAATTTAAGGGGGGGGTCTTTTTTTGTGCAGAGATTTTTTTCATTTTAAGAATCCAAAAAAAAAAAAATTATTAATACAAATGTTTTCAAAAAAAAATTATAAACTGTAAAACATCAAAAAATAAGGTTTTTAAGCCCAACTTTTGCAAAAAACACTGACTACCCCCTGGCTCAAAAATTCCTGGGTACGCCACTGCCCGGCGTTAAGAAAAACAGTCTGGGTTTTACACTTTATTATTTTTACAATATTTTTTGGCTAAAAATACATGTGGTTTAAACAAATAAATTTGCAAACGATCTTTTAAAAGTATATTTTGTAATTTTTTTGATTTTTTTTATAAATATTGCTTTTAATAAAAAAAAATAAAAACATTTTTCTATAATAAAAAACTGTTTCTGTCAAATATATGTATTTCGGTAAGCATTTTATAAAAAATAAAAATTAATTAATTAAGTCTTAAATGTCGTACAGTTCTGTAGGTTGTATTAATTAAAAAACAAACTTTTGTCGGCAAAGACACAAAGCAACGAGGCACGATTGCATCGTTGCATATAGCCATACCGCGGCACAAATAATGTTGCGAAAAATGTCCTTATAGAATTGCTTGAATTTTAAACAATTTTCTTTTATCTTGTATTGCAAGAATTTTGTGTTGAAGATGGAGTTTTTTTGCCAAAATTATAAGATGATGATTTTTTTTTTGGTACGCATGTTATATAAAACCCAAAAATAATAATACGCATTTTCCTAACTCCAAAAAAAATATAATGGATATGTTTTAGTCCCAGGTCTATTTAAAGCATATGCAATAAGCATAAAATTTAACAAAACTCACCCGCAGTGTATTTTACTTGCTTCTTAACGCAAAATATAAGCCTTTTTCATACGAAAACAAAAACCCTACAAAAAATACCGTGTATTTTTATTTATAAAAATACCGTGTATTTTTATTTATAAAAATACTATGTAGCTCCTAGACCGCATTTTTTACGTTAAAATACAAATTTCACGCACTATATACATTATAAAAAACGCATCAACGCTGAATAACAAAAAAGAATTTTAATCAAAACGCAAAAGACGAAAAAAAAAACCAAAGCATAATTTTATGATAAAAAACATACATAAGATGCGAACAAATAATCCAAAAATCTACATAAACGGATCGTTACACTTCAAGGTACATTTTTTTTACATTGAAAAAAGAAAATGGTATAGGTTTGAAATATTGTCACTTTAGTTTAATACGAAAAAAAAAAAAAAAATACGCTTTTATTGTAATTTTTCGCAACAAAACCATATAAAGAGCGTCATTTTACACTAGTCGACATATAACAAAAAAAACGGTAAAAGAGAATCCCCAAAATATAAATACCAATGATTTGCGAATCACGTTTAGATTGTATATGGTATTTTTTGTAAGAAGTAGACATTTTTGCATTTTTCGTCCGAGCTCACCGAAAAAAAAATTAGGTATAGACACATAATAGACATAAACATTTTGTCACGTCGTATAAAAAAAACTAATCACATTTACTGATAAAAAGTCTAACACGATAAAAATACTTGTGCATATAAATACTAGTGTATGTAAGAATATATGTGTAACAACTATAGGTTTGATAAAACGCGATGTGTACACATATAAAACAAAAAAATATAGATTTTTGCAATTATAGATAAAAAAAATATTGCTATGCAAATCATTGCAACAAAGCAAAAAGGTAATATACATATGCATTTTTAAACCCGTGTTGTAATTTTTTTTTGCGTATACAAGTGTCAGCCTGGCGCGAGCATAACATGAAAAGATGTTATCAGAAAAAAACCCCTAAAAAATTATTCAACGTATTTATTTCAACGGCAAATAATACAATAAAATATTACATTTCCTTTTGATGCCGAAAAAACATGTTATAGTTGCGACTTCAAAAGGTATACTTAAGTTGGTTTACACATAATAGCGCTCATTGCCCTGAAAATTAAACTGTACATAATTTGAGCTGTTTTAAACAGAGTTTTTGATAAAAAAATCAAAGAAGGCCCTGAAAACTAAGATATTTGTTTTTTTTGGCAAACAGTCTAAGTGTTGCATATACACATACATTTAGGGCCTCCAGGAGACACGGGAAAAAAAAGTTTTTTGACAATGTATAAAAGCCGCTCTATTTGTACATAAAAATGTATAGATAAAAAAAAAGCTTATGTTTTCGTATTTTGTAAATGAAATATGTTTGCCTATATTGATCGTTTTTTATATTCATCAATTTGTGTTTTAAAATACAAAAACAATAATTTAAAGCAAGGTTGGGGAAAGATTGCTATATATAACACGTAGTATGATTTTTGTATGTAATGTTGAGGCACAATTTTTATATATGCACTTTTATAAGTTGTAATAAACAACAGAATGTGACAATCAGTGCATTTATTTAAAAATCCGAGTATGTTTACAAAGTATCAAAAGTTGGATGACGCGCACCACCCTGGCTACACCATGCCAGGCCAGTTCAATTTATTATTAATAAAAAAGATTTTAAAAAGATCATAATTCAAAAATGGCTATTAAATAAAAAAACACATAAAAAAACCGATGACACGCTACTGCATTTTTGATAAAAATATATTTCATTTTTTGAGGCGTTTTTATTTAGTCTATTTGTTTTTTTTATTGTCATTAAATAATTTGTTATAATAAAAAACTGCAGTTGTGATAACAAAAGAATATACGAAGTTCTTGAATGTTTGAGTTTTTTTAATATATCAGTATACTTTATGCAATGTAAAAGTAGATTAAACGACCATAAGATTTAATTGCTTAAAAAATAATATATTATTGAATACTATTTTTAAACGTATACACAAATTTTGCTAAATTTATATGAAAAAATGCAAAAAAAAAGTTCCTTCTGCCGGGCAATCTTAATTATTTAGATTCTTTTTTTTTATCTTAGGCAATTTAATATCCGGTGAAAATAAATATTTACAAATTCAGTTACGATATATGTGTCTTTATAAAGTGCAGTTCATATTTCTTGGCTAAAAGCGACAGTAAAAAATGATCAACCTCCAACCTGGTTACACATTAAGATCCAGAATTCACCTCTACCGTATAACCCCCCACCTGTCACATTTAAGTCAGATTGAATGTCTTTTTTGTATATTTATGCATCTTTGCACACAAAAATGTAATCAAGATCTGTTTTTTTTGTAAAAAAAATCCGTTCAATAGTGTTTTCACGTGCTATATGGTTAGGATATAGCATATTAATACCAATTTAGGCCGTGAGATGTAGTCTGACTCCTGCGGTAACGTTTTGTCTGGTAATTTTTGCTTTAAGCTGAACGATATGTCTTTCTTAATAGCAGTAAAAAATAAAAAAAATTTGCTTTCGCGGAAGAATTAATCTGTGTATACAATATTTGTTGTTTATACACCATAATCCATTTATACTTTTTTATCCTTTACATTGACAAATTTTTTTGTATGTAATTATTTTAATTTTTAAAAATTTATACAGAATTTTTAACAAATATCATAATTGAATAGACAAACAAAAAGACTAAAAATTACTATATAGGTTGAATCTTCACGCATATTTTCTTAAAATTTTAATTAAGAAAAATTCTAGGGGGACAGCCCCCCAGCCCCATACAATGAGACCCTGGTGTTATAGTTATATAGTGATAGCTGACACGTTTTTTTTTTGCAAAAAAGTGCGCGGAACATGCATGTACTAATTTTTATACTCTTATTGCGTTTTAAAATGCGTTAATACCTAGCTTCATATCAGTTTATTTTGTTTAAAATTGTCTTTGTATATTTTTTCTTTTACTAAAGTAATGTTATGTCAAAGTGATTTAAATTTTTCAAATAACCAAAAGAGAGGTCTTTTAGTAAAGTCTCAAAAAAAACATTAAAAGACATTACTAACTGAAAAACAAGCTGACTAGCTTTCCTAGCTTTATGCTACTTGCAAGATCTTTTATACACCAATTTTTTATAAAATATCGTTGCTAGTTATTTTTAGAAGAATTATCTAAAACAAGTACAGGTTTGTAAAAATGCATACACTTATATGCAAATAAATTTTTATTAAGCGTTAAAAATACTTTACGTCTAAAACGATAACAATTAAATTATTAGCGTATATGCTGTAGAAAGTGGGATCTTGTGAAGGCCCAAATATACTAAGATTTGTTTTTGTAGGTATTATATTTGTACATTAGAATTTTACAAATAATATAGAAGATATCAACCACACCGCTGCATATATACAAGATTATCATAGAGGACATTGCTTTGATATGGTCTGAGTCCTACCCAACTGGTCGTAATTAGTACACAAATATAAGATACTTTAATTTTATATGTATAAAAATAGCAGCAAAATGTAAAAAAGAAATATAAAATGTATACGTAGAACAGCGTTTTTTGTTTCGTTGTTTTTCGCAAGTTTTTTTAACTTTTGGTAATTTATAAGACATACAACAAACTTTTGAAAAAGAAAACTGGCGACAAAGATAAAAACAATAGGCTAGATCGCTGTTTATAAATTTAGTAAAAATTTTAAAAGGGGCTTATATACTGATTTCTTACTTTTTGTACTTTATATATGAAAAAAAACAAATTTTCCTAGTCTCTTTTGCAATAATATACGTAAACTACGAGAATATGTTGCAGACAGTGCTCTTCAATCTTTTGTTTATTTGTAATTTTGTGATTTTTTGCCCCATTTTTTTCAAAATGGAACACACTGAGAAGTTATTAGATACACAAATCGGCTGTATTTTAAGCACGTAAGCTAGTCACATCAGCTTGTTTATATGTTTATAAAGGCTTTATGCCAGCTTCCAAAGTTTTTAGATAAACTTATTTTTGGGAACAATTACGCAATTCGAGATAGCTGATATAGACATGTATTTATTTCAGACAAAAAAAGTAAAAAACAAGATTTATCAGTTAGTAAACAACTAGACATTAGTTCAAAAGGTAACCTCTGTTTATATAGAAACCAAAAAGCAATTTTTCAAATTGCAGCAATCATATTAATAACAAAACATGACTTAGAATCAGCAAAAAGGTTAGTTTAAATTTTACAATGTAAAACCCGAACATTTATAAAAAAAAATATATGTTGATTTTATTCGTAAAAAGGCACGATGACTGATTTAAGCAGCACTTAACAGTAAAAAACTAGCAATAAAAAGTTTTATTGACACTTCATAATAAGTCAAAATAGCAAAAATGGTACATTAAGGGCGCCTAACGGGTATCCTCAAAGTCAAACTTTTTGCACGTTGGAATCTAACGTATAAACCAGTTTTCATCAGACTTAGCAACAGCAGTTACCACTTTTTTTAGATAGGATTACAGATGTTTCCAACAAAACGTCACAAAAATATAATTTATATGTTTAATTTTGTTTAAACATTTCCTGGAAATTTTGTATCCATAAGCCAGTTAAACATAATTTAAAAGCAACGCGAAATCGTCAGATTTTTATAATGTTTGATCTTTTTATGATACCGATACGAAAAGCATGTCCATTGTGTGCAAAGACAGGGTAAAGGTCATGATGGACAGCGACAATAAAGTTGTGCAATTATTGGATACAAGATCTTATATTCTGCACCTAAATTGTAAGATGTAAAAATATATTTTTATACAAAACTGCGTTTAGGTTTATCAGTGAAAACGTAGTTGACAAAAGGACGCCTTAATCTAGCACCCAAAATTAAATTTTAGCACTCAAGATTCCTGTAAAGGCGCCGGCTTTTTTAAAAAGGTGTCAAAATTGCAAATTGGCCTGATTTGCACCCCAAAAGCACTTAAAAGGCGCCAAACACAAAAAACACCCCTTGTTTTAAATTTTTTTGCAATATAATGATTTTTACTTCTAAAAAGTAAGAATATATAAAAAAATTCTTAACACTACAAATATAAAATCTTAGCACCGCAAAAAACAAATGAGTGGAAGAATTCCAAAGGAAATAATTAACTAACTTTAACCCTAACCCTACCCCAAGCACTACCCTTTTTTCTACCCTACCCTACACTACACTACCCTACCCTTACCCTACCCTTACGTCATAATTTTTTATATTGTAATTTTCTGTTCAGATATGACGTGTATATGACATAGTTTATATTAATTGCATTTTCATAAATAGAAAATCTATATAAATACTAAATTACAAATAAATGCCAAAGGCAAAATATACGTGTAAAAAATTCAACGTGTGTATATAAAAATATAGGCCACATTTCTATTTACGAGTTTAAAATACAAGTAATATGTATTTTTTAGTTCTTTTTTATTTGCGTATTTATATTAATTTGCTATTTTTGTAAAAACTAAAATTAAACAGATGATGTCATCTTACACACGTCATGTCCAGATGGATTAGCCTTTTTAAGAATATACATCTATAAAGTTTTCGTATGCAGAGGATGCATTAGAGATGCTTATTTAATAAATCATTGAGTTTGGCCTAGATGTGCTATTTGTATCAGTTTTAAATTTCTTTTAGTATTTTTGACTTTTTCTTGTTTTTGCATGTGTTATACTTTTTTTTTAAAAAAAAAATGTATTACATTGTTTTTTTATTGATTTTTTAACATTTATGATATTAAAAGTTGTTTTATTTACAAAAATATAAAAAGTGTTGGGTTTTTGTAATGGCGCCTTTTAAGTGTTTTTGGGGTGCTAAATCAGGGCTCGTTTGTAATTTTACCGCCTTCAAAAAAAATTTGGCGCCTTTTGCGGTCATTTGGGTGCTAAAATTAAATTTTGGGTGCTAAATACTATTTACCCGTTTGACGAATTATACGATTGATCAACTTCGTCTAATGCAGTCTACAAAGGTTAAGAATATATGATGAAATTTTACGAACTTGTCCTAAAATAAAATTCGCTTAGCTTTTAATTTTCATATCTCATGTGATGGCATAATTAAGGCTTTGTTGCAAAATGCTGAAAGTGTATTTTTAAGTAAATACACTATTTTTAGCAGAGTGAGAAGTCGATAAATATGTTTAGTGTGAGAAAAAAAAAATATATTAAAAAGTAAGATTTACTTCTTGACGAATCTCTAATAAATTTTTCTAATTTGCAACATTTCTCATCACGGAAATAAAAAAGATCATGTTCAAATATACCGCCAAACGCAAAAATTTGCAAAATATAATAAATTTATTTAACGGCAAAGATCATTAATTTTTCTTTTGGTATTGATTTTCTGCACATGACAGTACCCAAAATAATGGTTGCAAATACTGCAAACGGGCGTGGTACTGTTCAATATTCGATTAATAGGTTTTTGACTGTATTTTGAAAAACCTTTTTTTGGATCAATTGGTTTTTATGACACAAGATATTGAAAACGTTCATTTTACCCGTTTTACCACAAAAAATGGTTTGGAGTAGCAGATACGGAAGTATCGCGCAAAAATAATAAAGGATTTGCCATTGACAGAGTTCTGGTAAAATATAAAACACATATATCCTTAACTAGCAGATTCCGCTTAGTTGTTATGACGAATTAAATTATACCGTAATGTGTGACAGGGTTTTTACTATTATACGCTATTAATACTACTAAAAGAAACAGCTTGAAAATACTTTTTAAAGAAAAAAAAGATAATTCCTAATTCGTACAGATATTTGTAGTTTCAAAAAAAGAGTAAAATCTAAGAAAAAATGAAATTAAGTAATTATTAGGTCGAACCAAAAAAACTCTCAAAAATGCAAAAAATGCTTTTTTTCAATCAAAATGCTTTTATTGCATTTAATTTTTTTCTAATATTGTTTATGTACTTTGTTTGTTTTGTTTCAATCAAAATCAAATCCCGTATTATAAAAGAATGAAAAAATAATCAATTATATTTTCTGGTAAGAAGTATGTATTTATGTGCATATCTTTTTTTACATAGTAAAACTTTATTCATTTCTTCTGATGTCGCTGGGAATTAAAACAAGGTAGTTTTTCTATGATGGAGATATTTAAGGGTTTTTTTTAGAAAACTTACACGTTCTTTATGTATTTGTTCGGTAGCCTGCTTTGCATAAATTACTACACTGTAAACTTATAGGTTCTAAAATCAATCGTTTGCATTTTATGTATTCCTGATACGATAATGTGTTGGCGCCGCTTGTAATTATCTTACATATTGTTCGACTTCGGTTAATCTCGCGTTATTTTGCAAAGGGAATTATACAAACGGCGTGCACTGTGATCGGATTGCTTCAACGATAATCAGCCCAAGATTAAGCCAACTCTCAACATTTTCTACTGCAGCCGGCAAGTTATCTGCATATTAGATACAAGCCTTAACCAACCTGACCAGCGGGTTAAAAATACTGATAGAAGGCTGTCAATTCCGAAAAATGTGTAGGGCCTCGCTATATTCAAAATTATTTCTATTTGTCTATATATAATTAAATAGTTTATGTCGAAACATTCTTAATTTTTTTTTCATAGCGAAATTATCCAACAGGTGTGCAAAGCAAGTCTCATGGTTATTAAATTGACCCTTTTGCTCAACCTTTATTTATGTGGCTATAAATTATGATGCCGCATCAGATATCACATGGATTCCTTTTGTATTTTAACTTATATTTTTCCAAATCATCTTTTAATTTATATTTCCTCCTTTTCAAGCATGTAAGCTTATAGGCTATTAAAACGCATTCACTGAGCTCCATTCCTTTGGGTATTTCATTTTGTCTACATAATATGTGTAAATATTTATACTACTTTCCTCTTCGACTCATTTACATCAAAAATACACTCTTGCTTTTATAATACACGTTTAAAATATAGTAATGTGCAGCTGCAAGTCCTAATTTGTTTCGGTGGGCATTTGTGACAGATAGAACATGGACATTTTCTGTTTTAAAAAATTTGATAATCTTTTTATTTCTAAGTCTATCTAGCGATACATTAGCTGCGATAAATGCGTCAACGATTTTTTTGTATTATTTCTGGGTTCCTATCGCTCAAAAATTATGGAAACAATGCTCGGTCAAGTATTTCATTTGCTTCTCTCATTTGACGTATATGCTTTTGTGTTTTTCTGTGGGCTCTACAATTGATTTCTTGGATATGTCTAATACGCAAGAACATAAAACACAATATAAAACATCCAAAGCACTTAATGCAAATTCAGATGAGTATATGTATACATAGTTTATCGATTTATTGTATTTTGAACTTACTAGTCTTGCCATTAGGAGAATAAAATAAAGAAAATAATATAATGCAGAAATCAAATGCACGACATTAAGGCGTATCCATTCCATTTATTTAAGCATAAGTGAATTTGGTATGCCCAGTAAATATATACCAATATTATATGCATTAATTTAAATGGGTCATATTCTCAAATATTTATTACATGGACCAATTTCCTATTTGATTCTTTACAAATACCGCTTATCTCTTATAACTTGTCAATGTATTTTTATGTAGCAGACAACAACGTTTTTCTGTCGGATTCGTGTCTTCTTTTTTTCTGAAATGTTTCACATGCTTAGATTATACAAACTGATATCCAATTTGTCATAACTTTATGTTCGCATTTTTCTATACACGTCTTCTGCAGTAAAAAATTTTCCCTATAATTATTTATTTACGGTCTATAGTGCCGGTTTCGGAATCCGTGTTATATAAAGAGCTCAAATCAAGTGAAGAAAAAAAAAACCCAGTGTTAAGACATGGGATCATTTTCAGTAAGATAAACAACGTAGGTTTTTATACGGTGAAAACAAAGTGTAGTCGTTTGTACAAATTTGTGTGTTATATGATTACTAGACACTGTTAAAAAATGACAATGCTTATAAAAGAGTAAAAACTACAAGAATACACGTACTTAAACAACACAAAAATACAATATGCACTTAAAAAAAGAATATTTTCTAGGTTGCGTTACAAGTTTGCGCTTAGGTCATTCGTCTTTTATAATTTTTTTTTGATTAAATCTTTAACTTTTTTTGCATAAATATACAAGTAGATTTGCTGCATATTTAGAAAAACTTATAAATATATTGGTTTTCTACATTATATATAAAAATCATAGATTGTTTATATTTGTGAATTTTGCTAACAGATTTTCTGGAACGAAGAAGTTAAACATACTTAAACGACATACTGCATATCTAAAAAGATACAACACAACAAAATAAGTGTTAAAAAAAAGTATTTTGTACTGCAAGAACCCCGGTTTAGACTTTAGAAAGCTTGTACACGTCTTTAAATACAAAAAAAACAGACTTGGCACCGTTCTATTCTTTATGGTCGTGTTTCCCGATCAAAATCTACAAATGGACTCGAGACATTTACCATGCCTTCGGAATTTGCTTTCGGTATATAAGTAGACATATTTTTTTAAAAAAAAAAGCGTTGATTGCAAATTTTCAAAAAAATTTTCCAGAAGTATAGCTTTGTACCATAAAAATAAATATTTTTTTTTGTTGTAATAATAAAAACAAAATTTTTGTACATGACAAGAATTTGGTAAAAAGGGCAAGTTGTCACATATTTTTTGCAAAAGCTTGCAAAAAAAATGGCCTATTTATACCAACTTAAACTATTTTGTTTTTTTTTTACGTTTCAGTTTTTTTCTGTCAGGCATCTATAGTTAAATTTTAATGAATTCAATATTAGAGTCATAAAATAAAATGAAACTTCTAGAAAAATCAAATTTTTTTAAAAAAAAGTACAGATGCGTTGTAAATAGCATTACAGAATACAACAACATACAACGGTAACATGTTTTTTTTTTGCGTTTTTATGTAAATTACGTTTTATAGTATTTTTTTATTACAAAAAATGACCTTATTTTAAAATCTTGTTTTGTTTTTGCGGTTGTCATTATGAGGTTCAAGATGATATGCATTTTTTACAATACTCAAATATCCTTACATTTTTAGTATATATGGCGGTTATAAAAGCACTTTCTTGCTAGTTTTATCAACGGATTCAAAAATATGTCCAAAAGATAAGAACAAACAATATCCGCGCAAAAAAACAAGCAGATTAATGCGTGTAAAACTCAAGTGTCAACTTTGCAAAACCAATCATAAATGTCAAAAAAACAGTCATTACATAAGTGACATTTTATAGATATAAATTATATTGCAGATTGGATATAGCATATTAAAAAAAAGATAGTAAAAAAAAAAAATAAGATATAAACGTAAGTTCTCCGCAACAGTTTATCGTAAAAAACAAAGGAATGCCGGCACCATCCGAAACCACATTTACAAAATTTGCAAAATATAATAAATTATCATAATATAATCAATCTTTTTTCGTTAAAAAATTTACGACACTAAAGAAAAAATGACAAAGGTTTTACGACCCGTAAACATATTTATTACATCTCATAAACGCTATAAAATTTCTATACTTTAAAGACTACTACAGAAATACCTTTGTGATGTAAATACAAATTTTTCTATTTTTACATGTAAAAAAGCAAAAACTATTAGAGTATTTAAATTTTAAAACGAATTATTTTAAGGTATCATTCTGGTACTATGTTGTTGGATATTTTTTTTTATAGAAAAGCGCACAAAGTTCAATTAAACATAGACTTGATAAGCCGGTATACATTGGCGTATGCAAAAAACTTAAAAAATCTTGTTTTTAGGCAAATAAATAAAAATCGTGCAACCGCAAAGCTATACATTTTACAACAAACTTTTTCCGTAAATAAAATACCAATTCACAACCTGATTTATAATTTCTACGCAAACATCAACATATAATATACCAACGTATTGTCATATGCAATTTACCATGTGCAGTTTTTGTTTCGTCATGAACTACCTAGCCTTGCAAGTAATGTATATAAATGGTTATCAAAATTTACCTGTCGTAGTCCGTGGCAGCAATTTCTATATATTTTATTTCCTGGATAATCCAAAACGGTGATCATACCAACTGGAGTAACTTAATATCAAAAAAATAAAGCAAAAGAAAGTTTGTAACTACTAGAAATAAGAAAACATGACAAAAATAAAATAATGCGACAAAGCATGTTTTTATAAAAAAGTATTCAATAAGCAGTTTGCAGTTTTATGCACAATTCAGCAATCTTTTTATGCAAATTGTGTTAGAGATATGTTAATTATATACACGAAAAATGTATACTGATCTATCGATTACTAAGTTTTTTTTTCGTCACTAATTAAAATATATTTATAATAATAAATATAGAAAAAACTACTAAAAGTATAATATTTACATCAGTAATATTTAACACAATTAAGTGCAAAGGTAAATATAGTATGTTACACCCAATAAATGGTTATTTCAAAAACAATATTTTTTATTATTATTTGGCAAATGCTAAAAACACCACAATAAATTATTTTTAATACACAACTAGAACCAACAGCACAATACTCAAACCCGAAAATTACCATATAAAAAAGATAAAAACATTTTTTTTCTTTTTTAAACGAAAAGAAGCTAACCATTAAGCAACTGTGAATGCTTTTCTGCGCAAAAAAAAAACCCAAAAAACCTGTTTACTTGTTTGGTGACAGTGAACATTGCATTTTGCATACAAATACAAAAGTATTTTATTTTGTAATTTTTTTATGATTTACTTACATGCAAGCTTTCTAATAACTTATGTTCAGTTTTTCTTTTTTTTGCTTAAACACTTATAAGTAAAAATCCATAGTTCAAACAAATGGTATGTGCTTGCTCCAAGGATTAAAAATATAAGTTAATCAAAAAATAAGAAAATGTTTTACCTGTAAAATTATTAGCATATCATGTGAATTTTGCTTTTTAAAAGCAGTTTACTGCAAAAACTCGAACCAAGAGAAACAGGTTTTATGCAAGACTTTGTTGACCCATTATTTTTTATCTTAACCCTAAAAACATAATGGATAAAACAAATGCTAAGAATTGCATACACGATAGTCAAACGATATTAAGTTTTAAAGATAAAAATTATTTTTGGAACACGGACTACTATCGAAGTTCTTTTTATATCGTAAGATTT
Source organism: Agrenia bidenticulata (assembly GCA_034694785.1). Taxonomy (NCBI): domain Eukaryota; kingdom Metazoa; phylum Arthropoda; class Collembola; order Entomobryomorpha; family Isotomidae; genus Agrenia; species Agrenia bidenticulata. The sequence continues at coordinate 26,134 of JAQFYM010001046.1, forward strand.
ACGGATACATTACAAAAATCGCTCTGGCTAGGAGCCATTAAAGAACCGTGTGCTAACGCGCAAACATATTTTCAACGCACGCACTAAAAAACAAAACAAAACAACCATAACTGATGAAGAACGCAATAGAGTAAAAGTAATTTATTATAACTAAGAATTTTACACTTAGAAAAATCGATAAGAAATAACACAAAGCATTAATATTAAATGTATTTACAATAAATGGCTTAAATAAAAATCCGCAATCAAAAAAAAATTCTAGCGCTCTATATGACCGAAAATTTCTAATTTTTCATTTTTTTGAAAGTGAAGAATTTTATATAATTTTTGATGAGAGTCCTGATGCGCAACAAAGATCAAACTGTGTATAAATCTATAGGAGGGTTCGAAAAAAACTTGTTAGTTAGGTTTTATAGAAACTGTATAAAAATAATGTGTAGATTTTCTTAATATTTTTAGGATTATTAATGTTATTGTCGTAAATATAGGAAAAAATGGGGCATATCTAATAATTCCAAATTATTTATGGACAAATATGCCTATGCAGTCTCTGTGGGAAAACATATAGTTTCTTTTTTACCGTATGACGTAAAATGTTTAAATGCCATGATTAACACAGTCTGGCCTAAAGCATTAGAACAGAAACCAGTAGCGTATCTAGAGAGATGAAGGCTAGAGGGACTCCAGACCCAGCTAGACAAAAGTTTTCCTATATTTAAGACAGGGAACTTTTTTTGTGTGTGATTTTTTTTTCACAGAAAAACCTATTATTATTATTTTTAAAAAATTTCCAAAAAAATTATAATGATTTTGTTTACTATAAATCGTGTCTAATAGACTATTTTTTACGCAAAAAACACTGACTAGCACTTGTCGAACGAAAATTCTGGCTATTTCACTGCATAAACACAAATGTTATTCCCTTTTTGTTAAATAAAACGAAAAATACAAAGCAAAAAAAGACTGCATTTTGCAAAGTCACTAGCCTTTGAAAGGACGAGTTCAATTAAAATAACCCGCTACACGGAAATATGGAATGTGCGAATTTTATATTTGAGAATGTAGATAAAATAAAGTTGTGGATTGATGCCGGGGAATACGAGGAACTAAAATGATTGTTTACAAGTCAAATTTTCCCTATGAACTATGCCATTGTTAACAGTTTTACAGGGCATATAGTTATAATTTAATCAACACCGCAACAAGGTCTGTCAGTTCAAAAAATAATTGTAATTATAGGTGATATTTTAATAACCATTCTGGATTTTAATGACAAGCATAGATATATATGCATAATACCAGCAGATCGAACCTTTTCTTTTAATCAAGAATTTTCGTAACATACAAAGCACGCTAAAAATGCTATATATTTTTTTGCTTTAAAAGTGTAGATGTGAAAGGACCGAAAGTTATTTATTAGAATTTTTTCTGCGAGCGACTAGGCAAGCTGAGAGTTGAGACAGTGAAAATTTTGCGTAATGGCACTTAAAAGCTTAAATAGAATAAAAGGAAAAAATAAAAAATAAATGCGCTTTTTATATTGTAATTTTTTTTTTATTAATGTGCTTTATGGTCAATTATATATTTTCTCTGGGTATCTCTTTTAAATTCATAAAAAAATTCACACCTTTGTGTTTCCACTAGCATCACCACAAAAATTCTTGTTTTAGACGTAATAAATGCGTTATATACCCATGGGTACTTTTTCCTATTTCTTTTTTTTACCCGTGGTTAACATGTGTGTATCTGTCAAGAAAATACCCTTAAGTACCAGTTTTTTAAATTTTACCATATATCTTTTTGGTGATGTAAACATATTAGTTAAATACCAATAAACATAAAGAAATGCGATGCTAGAACCATATGTGTACAATGGTAGAGATGATGCAGCTTGGCAAACATTTTGCGAATTATTGTTTTGGTTTTGTAGGTACGGGTTGACCCACGGTGACTTTAGATCCAATAATACAAAAATTTGGCCTTGTGTTTGTTTAAGACATTTTTTTATGGCGTTACACGAAACGAAATATGTATTTTGTTTTAATTACAAACTTTAATATAATTTTTTAAAATGATGTATTTTCTTAACTAAAGCTACATAAAAACCGAAACTTTCTAACAAGATAACTACAGCTACTTTTTTTAATGATATTATAACAAAAAAAAACTTTTATAAAAACCGGGTAGCGAGATTTTGACAAGTTTAATGCATTTACTTTTCTTTTATAGGACTTGTTCCTTATTGTAGTTTTATTTGTTATAATTAGACGTTCTGTATTATAGTTGCAAAAATATTTATAAAATTCACGACCTTCTTGTTGTTATTAGTATGCATTTTGTAGAAATTTTATTTTTAGAATTTCTACAAGCAAATATAGTATTTATCTTTTTTTAAAGTCTCTTAATGCTTTTATTAAGCTTCCGTTTTTTAAAATTAAAATTAAAACTAACTTGGTCGCGAAGTAATTTAAACCTGGTGCAAAAATAATCGTAATTACGGGTCGTTTCGCCTTAGAGTAACAGATGTCAATACAATGTTGGGTATTTTTATAATATTTACGATGATCAATATTTTGACGGATAAAGGCAGTACTCAAAAAATACTAATAATTTCTGTGAAAGCATATTTCAATGTATCTTAAGCCTTTGTCTATCCTTGTCGCCCAAAAAATGCATACTTCTGTTTTTTTGTTGCATAAATATCATTTTACTCGTTTTTACCCCCTGTCTATTTTTGTTTTAATCGGCTTTTTTTTGTTATGTAAGTGTGTAAAAAAGCTTACATATTAACCAAAACGCCATGTGACCGGATCGGGTAACTTTTAATCATTATATATTATAAATTTAGTTTTTGGTCAGCTAAAACATTCACATAGCATGAAAAATTTGATTGCTGTAGGTTTTTGCACTGTATGATGTAGATTAAAGTTGTTTTTGATTATGAATATTGTTTTTTTATTTACATTTTTACATGTAGGTAACAATGCAAAAAATATTATATACATAATAAAAATGTAATAAAACATAAAGTATAAATTATATCAGCAAGTACATCATTGTTTTTTCTTTTCAGTATTTCAAGTTTATGCTTTACACATATTTTCTTCAGGGCTCTAAAAAACAAAATTTACCTCTACAGAAATCTTGAGATTATAATATATACGTCAAATTATTTTTTTGGTGTAGTTTCTAAGCCTTAAGCGTAATTTACCGTATTTATATTATTAACAGTTTGAAATACTTTTTTTTCTAAATAATATCCACCATAAATTGAAAGATTAGTCTATCTTTTTTTTTGGTTTTTTTTTATTTTTATTTTTTGTTATTTATCTTTTGGTTGTCAGTTCTATTGTCATCTAGATTTTTTTACCCATGGTGATAAAACCTCTATTGTATCATAAATGGAAACAACCTCTACGACTAAAGTCACCATAGTTAGACATTTTTGTAAATTTTTAACACCCAAAGATAAATTTACCTCTTTTTTAGATAAAAAATAGCCATATGTATATAAACAGAAACATTTCTTTAAACAAAAAACAAAATACACTTATTTGATCCTTTATAGCAGTAAACCTGCATTGACTGTTTTTTTTTTTGTTTTTAAATTGTTATAACAGTGACATTCTGGCAATTTTCATTACATGTTTACGCGTCTAAAATCCTGAAAATATTGCATTTTATTATAACATAAACATATTGTTGTACGAATTTTAAAAATTCAAACTACAAATACTGACCTAGAAACTGCAAAGAAAAACCGAAAGAATGCTTATGCGATAATTCCTGTACAGTGGATTCGATTTATGCATTACAAATGTAACCTAATAATATTTTAAATTGAATTTACAAGACTGTTGGTAATCTGATTTTACTAGGTAAGCCATATATATAGTTGTTTCATATGACAGCTAAATTCAATAGTAGCGTTTAAAACTAAAAATGAAATCACATTATAAAAAACTACCGGCCTAAGAAAAACAGGGATAACTAAAGCCACCCTTACGTTCTAAACTGATACTGCCTTGTATGAACTAAATTCAACACAAACTGCTTTGATTAAACTTACAAATACAAACTATACTAAAATATAACTTATGTATGACTAACATGCTACTTATATGGTCTTTATGATATAATTTCTTTGTATATATCTTACTTCAGTTGATTGCTAGATCATGTGGATTTGCTTTTGTGAGTATGAACTAATGTATAGTATGCAAAAAAGTATATTTTGTTACTGCACAAAGAATTCAAAGAACAATATTTTCAATACAAAAATCCTTAACAAAATTTTTCCTTTTCATTATAAAAAACACTTTATTATATAAATAGCAAAACAAAAGGTGCAACTCACGGTTTTTAGTAGTTCAATGAGCGCAAGAGATTAGGCCGGAATTGCGCTCTGACGTCGCCTCACTTTCGATACGTCATTGAAACCTTTTTTTGTAGGCAATAATATACAACTGCTTTTTATTCGATAAACGGTTCAAGATAAGAAACACTGTTTCTTTCTGGGAGAAATATTGTTGGCCTTGCTGTATGTCAAATAGTCTGAAATCTCTACAATATATGGAACGTAATAAGAAGTATAATATAAAAAATAAACATGCCCTTTATACTAAAGACATCTTTTAAAAACAGACCTACAGTTGAATTTACCCCACACGTTGAAAACGTGCAACTGACATTACAAGTGTACATATAATCAAAATGCATAAATAAAATCATTTTTGTACAATTACTCAGTGCCATCTTGCAGCTAAATGCTTTTAAGAGATTATGTGTATAAAAAAGAAAATGTCGCGTTTTAAAAAGTATTTTGGGATCTAAAAAATTTGCAAATCTATAAAGCGAACCGGTTTGGGCCCTATTATTACTGCTGAAGGAAACCGGTAAGAAATTGCGCACATGTTCAAATACAAAAACGTAAAAACAGTATTGAAAGATTTATATTATGCCCGGACCGTTACGGACTCTGGTGTGATTTAATGTATGATAAAATGCAAAAAAAAGGCTAAAAAATTTTTTAATTTGCTTATTACAGAATAAACCATATCTAGACGAACGTCGGGTACGAACAATACAATTTAAGGTCTTTTACTTGCAAAGATTTTGTGGTTTCATTATAATTTATACGTTAAGCATTGCCGTATTTGTATTCTTTGTATTGTTGTATTTTTTTTATCTGTTTTAGTTTTGTTTATATCTGTTAAAACATTGGTCAAAAAATTTGTCCAATATTTATATAGCAAAATGCTCTAATTTTTTTTTTAAACCGCAAAATGCGTAAAAATTTCTTGGCTTTATATTTTAAACAATAGTTGCTATGTCTAAACAAATAAATAAAAAAAGTGTAATTGCAAATTGTCGATAAGTACAAATATCAGGTCTTTTTTCATAAAAAAAATATTTCCTATAGAAAATGGCATTTTTGTTAATTTACGCAATATAATCTTAACAACCATATATAGGTTTTAAAATTATCTTTTTTAATTGATTTGTTTTGTGCTGTATTGACCTTGAATTAGTTTTAGACAAAACATATATTTAATGCACTTAGAAATTTTGCATTTTTTCATGTACAATACTAACTTAATTTACTTTTTTTACCGTTAATAAACCAAAAGAAGACTACAGAGTGTGTACAAAGTTATTATACAATTGATTTCTAATAAAACAATTTTTTTACAAATTATAAGTAATTGTTTTTAAATTTAAACGCAAAAAGTCATTGCCTTTGCCTTGGCCTTTGCCTTTGCTTTTGCCTTGGCCTTTGCCTTTGCCTGGGCCTGGGCCTTGGCCTTGGCCTTGGCCTTTGCCTTTGCCGTTGCCTTTGCCGTTGCCTTTGCCTTTGCCTTTGCCGTTGCCTTTGCCTTTGCCTTTCCCTTTGCGTTGCCTTTTTTTTTGCCTTTGCCTTTGCCTTGCCTTGCCTTTGCCTTTGTCTTTGCCTTTGCGTTTGCGTTTGCGTTTGCGTTTGCGTATGCGTTAGCGTTTGAGTTTGCGATTGCGTATGCGTATGCGTTTGCGTTTGCGTTTGCCTTTGCCTTTGCCTTTGCCTTTTTAATCTATATTTTTTATGTAGTATACTTAACAACGCATATGCATAGTAATCATATGCTATTCGTACTTTTACTTAATAAAACCTCATATTGCAATTTCAAGGAAAGAAATACATGCAAGTTCTGCTTTTGTCTTTTTAACTAATATATTTTTATCTTTGTTACGATTGCACATGCCATTCCGCTTCCATCATCTGTAAACTTCATTCTTTTTTATACGCAACTGTATTGTCATTCTACCGATGTATTTCCTTGTGATTTTTTTGTGTATTGGCTAAAGTAACTATGCGAGCAGTGCAGGGTTTGTCGGTAGGCAGTTCTACACAAAGTTTTGATCTTATCCTTTGCGATCATAAAACCTTAGTGGCAATTAACATGCGTAAGAGGCTTATCCTCTTATGGCAAGCCTAAAACTAAAATCAACGCCGAAAGCCATATGTTTTAATGCTTCTTTATCGATTTAGCAATTTCAAGAATATCACTAGTCAAAAATATTTTTTAAAATTGGATAATATTTATTATTAAGTAAACTAAACATTTAAAATCAACGGATTGCATTTTTGAAGTCGCATTTAACGCCTACAAAATTCTGATATCTAACAAACTATTACCTTATTGCCCCAAATTTGTCGAACAATACGGAAATTTTCTCGTACATAGTTTTTAATTGATTATTTGTCCGCAAAAGACAACAACATGCATATGCTTACTTTTCTATGTTTAAGAATGACTTGAGATCAAAATTACAGCTTAATGACCTGAAATATTAAAGAAACAGTGACTTGGGGTTTTAAGTACCATCAGAGGCGTAAGTTATCTTCTAGTATGCTAAAACACAAAAGAAATAAATTTATCCTACCTAGCTGATTTTACTTTTTAATATCTGATACTCTACTAAAATATGTTTTCGACTATAGTTTTTTAAAAAAGACCTGTATCGTTTAATCAAATATTTTTTCATATATATTTGCTGCATTTTATTTGTAATATTGTGTACTCTTCTGTTGCTTGATTCGTCTCGTCGGATTTGGTGTTCCTCAAAAGAAAACAAATTGGTCCTTTTTTTTTTTTTATTTTTTATCTTTTTGCGTAATATTTGTTACTAGTGATGCTGCCTGTGTAGTTTTTGCTTATAATCTCCTTGTATAGCAGTTAAGCTATAAAAATTATACTCGATCTCTGACCACTCGAAATATAGATAGACGCAGCAGGTAGAATTAATTGAGTTAAACTTGCTTTTTGTAATAAATACTATACGCAGATAATGTTTATCTAAGACAGCATAATCACTGCACAGCTTTTAAAGCCTATCTGTAGATTCAATGGCCTTCGACCCTGTTTTAAGACTTACATTATGAGCATGTCTTTATTTTTTGCTCACTTTGGTTTTCTTAAATTCCTATGCAAATGTGCGTTGCTTTCTTTGTGTAAAAGGTGCTTCTTTTCCTGAGGGATGACTTTGTGGCTACAAAAAAAAATATAAAAAATAGTTAGTAAATTGCATCATTGCAAAACAATATGCATTTACGTGCATTTACTTTTATATTTTTTGTAAATTTACAGAAATAAATTTATCATTGTTTTTGCCAAAACTGCACATTATAAAATTATAAGAAATCAGGTTAAAATGCGTCATAACTATACATTAATGCCTCATTTTTTGAAATGTCACTCAGCATCTCGATGATACAACTCTTACAGGATTTATGTATAAAAGTGGGCTTTAAAACTACAACACAGGTTGAATTTGTATTGAAGCATACAGACTAAAAAATTGTAAGTTGTAAAACTTGAATTAAAACACAATCGAATCTGTTTTCCATTTTTTTGATTAATTAATTATCTAAGTAAACTAGTATACTAGAAATACATGTAAAATATGTGTATACAATATAATCACTTGTTATATATATTTCATATCTAACCCTGTCCCTAGCCTCAATTTTCTATATCCAATACAAAAAAAAAAAAGCAACAGAACGGTTCGAGCATAAAAAACTAAATCTGCTACGTTTCCGTGTACTAACAACCCCGTATACTTTTTCTATACCCTGTTTACTTAAATTACATCACGTATGTACACTTTTCTCAGAAATAGTATTTGATTATTTAATTTTATAAAAACTATACAAGTTGGATTCTCTAAAAAAAATTATAGTCACTATGTTGGATGACTCGGGGCTAGACAGTAGTTTCTTACGCGAAGGCATATAACTTGATTTTTTATTTTATTTCGTTTTCTTTAAAAACATAATTTCCCCTTTATCATGTTTCATATATCAATCTCAAAAATAAAAATCTCTAGTACATCACAATCATTAAAACATGTCAAATAAGACATGTTCGACATGTTTGATGGGTACAAATGCATATCTCGTCGAGATCTCGCGGTTTCACATGTCAAATCGCGTTTTGGAGCTATTAATGGCATTTCTTATTGATATTTAGACTTGAGAAATATGCTTGTTATACAATACAAGCTTTTATTGTAGTCCAGAACCGACACTACTCAAAAAATATAAGCCGATTTGCTTAAATTTAGTTTTTTAGAGTATTTGTCTGTATTTTTAGTGAAACTTCTAAAATTATTAAAATATTTATATTTCTATACCTTTACCTATAAAATTTTTCAGTGCAGCTTTGGCGACAATGTTCTGGATTCTGCAATATTGTTAAATATAGCTTTTGGGTTAGAATTCTATAAAAAAACGTGAACCGTAAAAAACGCGGTACTTGTAAAGTGTGAATGATGTGCTTATGTGACTTTTTTAAAACGCGTACTAAGTTCGTACAGAAAAACAAATTTTTGACTATTCATTTGTAGACAAATATATGTAAAACAAAATACGTATACAAACAAATAGATTCAGTACATTTATCCGTTTTTTTACATAGCAAAACCCCTTTTTAGTTTCGTTTACCAAACTTTCAACTATAAAATAAAAAAATGTATTTTTTAAAAAGATCTATCATTATAGAAAAAAAAACTCAATTTGTAACAATAATATGAGGAAAACAATCTAAATCCGGCCTTAAAAAAATGTCTATTGAATAGTGTGAAATTATGGCATTGTTTATGCTTGCAGCGTTGAATTTTTATATAATAAAATACACATTAAGCATGTATACAAATACAATAAAAAACTACATTAAGAATTTTTTATTTGTTTCAAAGACAAATCTTACCATTATTAAATTAAAAAGTCTACTTGTTTTTTTACTGCGTTTTTATTTAAACTCAATTCAAATATAAAAAATATTATTCTTTTTTTATAGTTGTCCATATCTATGCAATATTTCACAGCTTTTTTAATTATTTTAAAATATGCAGAAATCATTTTTACAGGCGAAAAAAAAATTAAATTTAATATTTACTCTTTTTACACTTTATCTCACTAATAAAAACCCGTAAAGTATACAAGTACACTAAAAAAAATTTTATATTACGAAAAAAAGAGTTTACAGTTGGAATTCTATAATTAGATTTTGACGACATTTTTACCACAAAGCACACAAATTACAAATATGCGCCAAAGTTTGTTTTTTGTATTTGATAACTACAAAATCAAATGGAAAACCACAGTTAGTATTGTGGAATTTTTGGTATACTTAGTAATGTAAAAAAAAAGTAGTTTTAGTATAGTCTGCTCTTATATTTATTTTTACTGCAATTTATTTAAAAAGTTTATACTTAATAGCTTTTTTCCAAAAATTTAATGTATTTTAGATATATTTATGTTTTTTGCTAAAAAAATTTACATACGTTGTAAAACTCATAGTAAGGTTTCTCGTGTATATTTATCTGTATGAATCATATTTTGATAACAGAGACAGCCTTTAAAAACATTTTTACAATGAGTTCATATTTTTTTCAGGTATCGAATCATTTTGATAATATTAGCACATAAAATAAATTTATTATTCGTCGACCCGAAATTCAAACCCGCAGTGGGATTTTTTTTTTTTGGCGGTTCACGGGTCGGGTTTGGCAAAGAATTAATAGCACAAAAAAAGCACGCAATTCTAAAAAAATCACGAAAATCTATCGGCATACAGCCATAAGAGCAGGAATAAACGTGGCATATCGTATCCATAGTTTTTATGTATTTTTATGTGAAAAGAGGGTTTTGTCCCTCCACTAATTTATGCCGTAAAATATGTCTAAAATTTAAGTACATGTATAAAAATTGTATAATAATGCAAATTGTCTCAAATACAGCTGTAATACTTCAATAAATAACTTCATTCCTAACCGACCTCAAAAAAACCTATTCATTATTTACCTCCATATAGATAAATTTGCCGTCATTTATGTAAAATAGATTGAATTAATAGCATTGTTTTGCCTGTGTTTATGCATTTTAGATATTTTTACAGTTGTATTTATTTATATGTACAGTTCAGTTAGAGTCGACCCGGTATTAAGCCTAATAAATTTCACAACAAAAGAGAGGGCATAGACTATCCGAATGCCTTATTAAAACATTTTTATGTTATATTCGGCAGTTTCAGTATTTATACGGCATATTTATGTTGCATAAAATAAAAGTATAACACTCTGCAGCAATAAATATACGGTTTCAAGGCTCTGCGAAATGATATAGCTCTAAATAATAGTTTTATCTGTATCCAAAGTTGATTTTTGTTCCGTAAAATGCAATTTTTTTCCAAAAATGGCAAAACATACTAATGGTATTTTATCTGTTTTGGTAGACGATTATACAACAATTGAACACCAATAACACAATATATAAAGTCCTAATACTATAATTCTATTTTCAGGCTTTTTTTCGAATTACAAGCTTTTTTCGTGCTTTTAATTAAGCACCAATTTATCAGTATGACATATATTTCAATAAACATTACTGACTATAAACACATTTTGAAAATAAGTTTATATTTTTTAAATACTGAATCATTTTGACCCTAGTAGAACATAAAATTAAATTTGTGTTCGTCAACCTAAATCGCAAAACCCGCAGTGGGGATTTTTTTGGCGCTCGCGGGTTGGGTTTCAGCCGCACTTTTGATGGCACGGGTTGAGTATGGGTCCCACCCTTTTTGATAGCTTTTGGGATACAAAAAATAATTGCAAACTACCTCTGTTTTATGCTTTTAAAAACAATGCCGGGTTTTGCAATCAAAAGACGCATTTTTGCAATCAATTGAAGTTTTTTTGCAATCAAAATATTTTTTTTTTCAATCAAAATGATTTTTTTTTCAATCAAAGTAATTTTTTTTTGCAATTAAACTGATTTTTTTTGCAATCAAAATGATTTTTTTTTTTTTGCATGCAAAATGGAATTTCCGATTTTTTAAAGCTAAATAAAAATCATGTTTTTTATACTTATATATATGTGGCATTCTACTAATTTTTTTTCCAAACCGTTGATCAAGTAAAACTCAAAGATTAAAATATTTAATATTCCAATAAAGTAGTATACAAAAATAAAAAATAAAACAATTTTTTACGACGCAGAAAAAAAATTTAATTCCTTTTTGATTGCAAAAAAAAATCATTTGATTGCAAAAAAGTGCATTTTGATTTTAAAAAAAGTTCACTTGAACGAAAAAACCGTCTCTTAAATTACGAATCCTGGTATACATCTCTAAAAAAACGACGATTTATATTTCACAACAAAAAAATCAAAATAAACAAAAGTTTTTCAGGGCAATTATTGTATTAATATGATTTGTCATATCCAGGGAGCGGAAAATTATAGGAAAAATATAGTAGGAATTTTTGTGACAATGTATGGGCTAAAAAAATAGGAAATAAATAAAAAGAATTCCAAAAAACATGTACGTTCGTATACACATGTAAGCTTTATTCTAATTATTCACCTTAGAATTGAAAAATACAGATAAGATTCCGGCCAGATTTTTTATTGTTGTATTTGTTTTTCTTTTATTGCAAATATAGCGCAATATACTAAATGTTCTTTCGATTTAGAGGATGCTAATATAGCATATTGAAAATTTTTATTTGATTGTGAGCACCTGAACATATTATAATTTTCAAAGAAATTAAGATCAGGATTTCTGTTTTTTATTTCTTTCCAGCGTGACTTGATATCATCATCTACCAATTTCTTTTCATGAACTTTGATTTTGGTCATTATTTCTTGTACTGATACATGGCTTTTTTCTGTAAAACTTATTTAATCCGAAATATATGTTATATTTTTGCAAATAATAACTGTGTATTCATTTGGGTGTCCTGATTTGTTTCTTCAGTTTTTTTTCTGTTTTGTTCGATGACTTCATTTCAATAATGAACTTCTCTACTGTTCGAAAATATTTTATTAACCATTCAACGAAATTAAACCAAGTATCCCATCTGGAAATAATCGTAAATGGAAGGAGACAAATCTGAGTTGTGTTGATAAATTCTCTTTTGTGCTTTGAGTCATGTTTATAATATTTCTTGAGATATTTCACTAGATTGTTTATATGGGGGCATTTATTCCTTATGGTTTCACTATAATTGATGAGACCGTGTAGAAGACAAGTCATATGTCTCAGCTGTAGGGAAATAATCTTAAGCATTCTTCTAGCCTTTAGACAATATGCTGCAGCGTCACTCATCAACATCTTGAAATTAGAATATTTTTCACACATGATACTAGCCTGTTAACCTCAAAATTATTATAAATTTTAATACTCTCCGTATCAACCACTTCCATTTCGATTGTTTTAACATGTGCCTTTTTCCTCCTCCAACTTCAGACAATTCTTTCAATTAACAAGTTAAATATTTTACGACCCTGCTTATCTGGGGGTTATTCAAAAAATAAGAAAAATTCCCGATCTTTGTAGTAGTCAATAATTGAGATATAATGATCTTTTATTTTTTCAAACAGTATCGTCTTGCAATAATATGATTCTGAATATACTTTTATTGAAGTGTATTTTTCCAAAAAGTTTCATAGTTGTAATCATCAAGCTTCGCTGTAGAAATATTACATTTAATCAATATTAAAAGAAAGTCTGTATCAAAGTCCTTATGATTAAGTGCTTCATTTTTTTTTTATATATTAATTATAACTGTGAAATGTGTTCGTTCGGCTTGTTTTGATTTTTTAGAGTGTGTGCATCTTGAAGTACTACATACTTTAAGTATACCAAGCAAACATTACATCTTACAGATGTAGGGTCAACTACCGTAAAAGTGTTTCTCTATTGAATTCAAAAAATGTGCTACCACTAGCTTTGCATATATTATTTTCACGCGTCAATATGCATGAATTATGTGTTGTATCTTATCCATGTTGTGTTTTTAGTTTTTTATAAATTTTGCCTGTCTATGCTTATATCATCTCCATTAGTCTCCAGCTCTTGATTATAATGTAAATTTTTCTGTTTATGTGCAAGCATTAATTTTTCCCTGGGTGTTTATATGTTCTTTGCTTCTTTGGCAAAACTATTTTTTTATTTTTAGGATCAATTTTAGATGCTTCTTCATAATTCAATAAATTGACATTTTCTGTTTCCCAAGTAATTTACCGTAAAGATGCCCCGACTAAAAATCGGTTTGTGCAGTTATGGGCTGGGAACGGACCCGGACTGGCAAATTTAAAACTGTCGTTATTTGTAAAAACCGGACTTTCCGGCCGGAACGCCGGGTCCGGCCTATTTCTTGTATTTTTTGGCACGTTTTTTGTTCTTACTCCATTATAATTATATATTTTCCATTATAGCGTTTAAATAAAAGTTATTAAGTAAATGAAAGTTTAATTGTACAAATGTAACACAAAAATTCTTACGTTATAATTGTCTTTAGCTTTGTTTTTGTAAAAGAATATGACTATTTAAATACAAATTTTAGTTATTTGCTAAAAACATTACACAAGCATTATTATAAAAAATTTATGTCAATTTAACTCTAACATTGAACTACGCTATATAATCTTTTTCTAATTTATTTTGTTTACGGTAGCCCAATGTGTCAAAGTTTCTTTATACGACACACTAATATTTTTCATATAAAAAGGTCTTAAAAGATTGGTTTTTTTTGTCAGCATACACAGCATAAAAAAAATCTTTTAAACAGGCCAATTTCTGTAATTTCTATACTTAAATAGAAATTTACTTTTGTTTAAATATATAACAGTTTTTATTAAAGAGAAAATGCACAGATTAATGCAACAAAAAAATAAAATTATTTGTAAAATTTCTTTGTATATATATAGAACTGCCAGCTTTTATGTCCCTTAATAAACCAACAAAAAGTCAAGGTATCTGAAATTTATACATCAATTTATAGTTCGATTCCAATATACTATCTTAAGATTGCGCAAATTCTAAAAAACATCAACATTTACGTCAATAATATAATGTATAAATTTAATAGGCTTGTTTTTGTAATAAAATTTGCATTTTGTGCACAGTAATACACATTAAAATTAGCTTGGACAATAGACACAGCTTTCAGTGATACATTATTAACAAAAAAAGTATAAAAAAGTGTTAAAAGTAAAATATACTGATTTTATAAAATACTATTATTAAAAAAGTATATATATGTGATTTTTTTGCATAGATTTTATAGCACGTTCTTTACATGTATTTTTTGGCCACAATATGTTTATAAATAAAATATTACTGTTTCAAAAATCGTAATAATACTTTAAAATTATGCCTTAAGTAATTATCTCAGTATAATTTATTATAAATACATTACTAATGCAATAAAATATATTTTCTTTTAGCGTTTCAGCACAAGAAAGTATTTAATTATTATGAAAGGGTTCACAATTGCTGAAGTTATTGTTTGTACTACGGCGATAAATATCTAATTCAACCTCTATGAAATATCAACGATATAAATCTACATTCAGTTTAACAATAAAATACACTTAAGAGGTGTTATTAATTCATCCGGTTCGGGAAAAACCTTATGCAAAGAGACTTATTTTTAAAGTCGAACGCCATATTTTTATTATTTAAAAAATTCTTTATAATAATAAGTATATATTTTGTTTTGTGTTTTTGGATGACGCGTTAGAAGCTTTCGATTTAGCAGACTTAGGCATTTGAAAAGATGATTATTTATTAAAACCTCTGTCTTTATATAGCTGTGTATTAATCAGCTAAATTAATTAATATATCTATTTTCGCCTGTTGATTAATCCAGAATAACATCACT